>JBBPQP010000107.1:0-49541 GCA_038092555.1 Boletus subgraveolens
CCCCCAACAGCTTTGGGAAGGGCAGAATGCTCTTTGGAGCGAAGTTTGGATATAGCAGAAGGGCTAACACCAGTTTGCTTGGCAATAGCTTCACCAGAGCAGCCAGCATCAAGCAATGAAAGGATAGAGCTTTGTTGAGCAAGAGAGAGGGATCTGACCATGATGGTGGTTGAGAATCAAGAAGTGTGTGAACTTTTTAAACTCAGACATACTATTTACATGTATATCTTTGTTTGTACTAACAAACAATGGCAAATATTCCATGATTTGACTAAGATCCTAGTCATCAATTCAAAAGTGAAAAAACTCTTTCCATGGTATTGCTGTTTTGAATTGATCATATCTCTCTGGCATGTGGACCAAATCACATGACCTATGAGGCAATATTGTAGCCAAGGGTATGTACTATTTATAACTCCACCAATGCTAAGCGTAATTCCCACGCTGTTTGGTGGTGCGCTTCGCACACCACATTCTGGGTTAGTATGGAAAGGGTTTTTGGAGTCACTGTAAAACAGCAATCAATGAAAACATACAAAGCAGTAGTAGAGTGTCTTTGGAGTGGCAAAAGGTGACATGGCCAATGAAACCAACAATCTCTTCAAGTGTGCAATATTCCGAGTGCTGAGCCGAAAGCGATGGGCTCTAGGTCGAAAGCAGACAGTGAGGCAGTGATAGAAATGATGCAATGGTGAAACAGAGTGTGTGGCAGTTGATTTGAACATTTCTGAGTCAAAAGCAATGGGTTCCAGGTTGAAAGCAGATGGTGAGGTGATAGAAACAGTGCAATGGGGGAAAGGGATATGTTGCAGAGTCAATTTTGATGTTGCTAAAGCTAGTGTAACTTTCCATTTGTATCAACTGACTTTGACCACTCTTTTCCTGGAGCCTGCCAAAGGGATTAGTATGTATTCCTCAGGCTTCAGCAAGAGAATATGCATGATAAACTCTGCCTTTGTATTGTTTGCCTGTAGTTGCTTGTCACACAATAACATACTGAAACAGGTTATTAGACTGACACACTGTGCACTGTTCTTTTGTGAGTGTCCACCAATATTCCTCAAACTCATCCTTTGTGCCATCCTTGTTCAATTGCTTCAACCAATGACATGTACAGAGACTCCTGTATGTTATGGAGATAAGATGAAAAGACCCACAAAATGACTTTAACTTACTGCCCACTTTTCTCTGATGGAACTCACATCTGGCCTTTTGTTTTTTGTTTTTTCAATTCCTGCTCCTTGTTTGATTGTGCAGGTTTTGACAAGGGAATCACAGTGGGGAGTTCAGGAAGTTTGGGCATATTGACCTTGGCTTCAGAGAGAGACTCAACAGAGCTGATAAATCACAGTAGTTAGAATCAAGGTAATGAGGAATGACATTAATGAATGATAAAAAACTTACATAGGATTCTTCAGGAGTAATCTAACACTTTTCTTCAGCATTGGCTTGGGGCATTCTTTGTGTTCATCTTTGCCGCCTTCCAGCATTTTGTTGCTGCTTGTATCATTATTGTCACTACCTGTGAGCTCCTTGATGTTCTCGTTGGTTGCAGAGGGGTTCCAGTCATTGTTCACAGTACCAGGAACCTTGTCCTTGTTGCTAGTCACAGCCATATGGGTTATCTCCCCCTTGCTGATGTTGCTAGACACAATAGTTGCACTATTATTGCCAGGGCGGTCTTGGTGCTGCTGGGGACCTCCTTGCTGCCTGGATTAGTAACCGCACTGTCCTTACTGTTGATGACAGCTGGGGAAATCATAACTCCCCATTTACAGTAGCAGCAACCACATTGTTGTCATTGACAGTTGCAAGGCATGTGGGCTTCATACTGAAGTCCCAGCTGGAGTCCAAATTGTTGGCAGAGTTGCTAGTAGTGTCCTGTTCAAAGAGGGTGGCATTGTTTGCATGGGCATTCTGATCAGAATTTTTGGTGCCAAGTTTTGAGCTGTTGGCTTCTAAATCTGGCAATTGGGGTGCCATCATCTTGCCTGCTCCAGAAGACATCAGATGAAAGAGAATATCAGTACTGGGAATATAAATAGAGATCAAATACCTTTTTTTTCTTTTCAAGGGAGCCTCTGGTTGCACTTGCTTGAGGGCCTTACACTTCTGGTTGATATAATTGCTGGCATCACTCTTGCTTTTCTCGGTTTTAGTCTTCTTTGTGTTGTTGGAGTTCTCATTGCCAAGGTGATCTGAGTTGTTGACAATATCATCTGAGTCCATCTCCTTGGTCTTTACTTTGACTTTCAAGTTGCCCTCATCATCAAGGTATGACTGCTTGTAACCAGGGTAGGTGATGGATGCTAATTCATCAAGTTTCCACCCATTATTGCATAGCCTGAGAATTGGCCATTTATCTTCCATGTACAAGTGGAAGTAGTTGTGTACACTAGCAGTAGCACATCTCCAGGTAAATGGTGCATGTTTCTGAGCAGCAAGATCATTTCATGCAAGCTGCATGCTGTCATGAATTAGGCCAACAGTCTTGACATCAAGCTGTTCTCCATTTTCTCCCTCTAGGTATGAGGTCTTCCCAACTGTATAATTTTCAGGTCAACACCCATTTGTTCCAGTCATTCTTGTTCCAAAACTTGATGTGAGGGTGGGTTTGCGGGGTGAGCTTTGGACCCAAGTCATGAGAGGGCTGAGGCTAAGGAGTGCTAGCAGTCCCTTATTGCACTTGGGGCACAAGATTGACCTGTTGTGATGTGTAGCAAGATAGATCCTGACACATAGTCCTGGTGTGGTGGTGTGTTTATGCATTGTATAGCATGATGGAATTCTTACCTGAGTATGTCACATTCAGCTTTGAGGCCAACAACCTGAAACTCTAGGCTCTGGCATCATTCCTCCAGCACCTGAATGCTCTGAGTGGGGTCCTGCATACATATATGTATGCACCCTAAAATGGACAAAAACCAGAATTTTACATGCACACAATGAAACTCACTTGATTGTAATTAAAGAAATTTGTAGTTGGTGGTCTTTGTGTAAATAGTGTCTGAAATGCCCTGTAGTGTCGATAGAGGCATTGACAAAAGAGGATACTTGACTAAGCTCATCAATATCCTCATTGGTGAGAGAAAATGAGGGTCAGGAAGATGCCAGATGCATTGTATTCATGTTGGATTTTATCTTGGGCACATAGTGGAAGAAAAGAAAGAGAGATGGATATGATGATTTTTGTGTGAGTCTCCTTCCTCATTTGTTGGAAAACACCAAAGAACATATGCTGTTTATGTATTACACTTTATTCTACATTGCCACCATTGTCATCTTCATTTTCATAAATGTCATATGTTGTTCTCAACACCAATGCATCTAGTCCAGGCTGTAATAAGGCATAGAACCGCTCAACCTCCTCACCATCTTGAAGTGTTAGTCTCCTCAGCACCGTTGCTACCATAGTGGTAATTGTCTTGATGCCAATGGACACAAGTTCATCAGTCAGAGTGCAGGCAGCAACTGTTTGAGAGGAAAATTGAAGGAGGTCAGGCTCAGGATATGAATAGAGCTTCACAAGAGCAACATTATGAAATGTCCATCCATCCTCTTCATCTTCATATGGAAGTTGTGTGAAGTACTGGACTTTGCTGAAGTGCACACAGCCTTTGTGTAGAAACTAGTAGACAATTTACAATATAAGAAACTGTCAAGAGAATAGGTATGAGTAGATGCACTGTAACATTGCATGAGATGTGAAGCTTCTCTGGCGCTTTAAGTGTCTCATGCCAAGCAGTCCTGGCAATTTGGCCATTCTTGAGTTGTAAGCAAGCCCATCATTTGATATGTCCAAGTTGAGATGTGCCTTCTGGAAGAATGTTTTGCAGAGCTTCTGCTTCAAGTGGCAAAGAGAGTATGAAATAGCAATCATGCTTTGGAAAGAGGATGAGTCCATCACCTAAGTCAACTGCACTCTCAGAAAATGCTTGGGAGGGAACACTGAGTTCAGGTATGGCAGCAAGGAGACTGTTGGTACGACAGCAATAAACCTCTTCCTGCGCTAGATTGCTATAGGGATTTGAAGGTTGCCAAATCTCCTGGGCGAGGTTAACAATAGTTCTCTCCATAGTCCATTGTACATAGCAGATTGGTGGTCCTTTGTGAATAGTTTTGCTCACAAGATGCACAACCTGGTGTACACAGGGTTGTACAAAATGAATGTGGTCTTCTTGGTACTTGTAATAGAGGTCTTCAAATCCACATTTCCATTGGCAAAGAAGTGCATGAGCAGTTGTGAGGGAATTGCTCTCAATACAATGCTGGCACATGATTTGAAAACCCCAAACCAGTTTACAATAGTTGGTGAAATATTCATCTGGTAGAATATTGTAGAGGAGAATTGGGCCAAGATTGAAGGTATGAAGCTGGAATTCCCAGGTTTTGTAGCCTGATGAGAGCTTCTCGGCAATATTATGGGGTCAGGTGCCAAATGATCCTGGAAGATGTGGACTGGCATTTGCAATGGATGCACCATATCTCTCCCAAGCCATGTGGTCCATAAGAACAGCCCAATCCCAACCATTGAAATGGTTGGTGCCAATGTCACAGTTAATAGTCCCTCACCAAAGTGCAATCAATAGGTCACTAAGGTTGCCTGCAAGATCCATGATGTCAGTGGTCATGCAATATGGAACTCCAAGAGAACAGTGGCAGCTAAGCCCAAGTATCAACAGGGGCTTTGTAATTCCAGTCTCAGTCTTGCGTTGTTCATATCAAGTCTGGTTTGGGGAAGCTACCAGCCTTTGAAGGTTGTTGGTATAAGTTTTCAAGCCATCAAGGGGAAGGTTGAAGATGTCAAGGTCAGGGTGATCACTACCTGCTGGACACCAGTCTCTCAGCTTGATGAGTGCTGAATAGTATTGGTGACTGTGTGTTTTGTGACATTCAAGAATGCTGCAATAAAGGCAACACCCATTCTTGCCACTATGGCCCACCATGCCATCCCAGTACACCAAACTGAGACCATCCACTGTTGGGAATAAAAGGTAGGGATTAGACTGAAAAGTAAAGTTACGATTGGCATCCCAAATCCATAACCCCTCTCTTTGAAGGGCAAAGAGGTGGTGAAATAATGGAAAGAAAAAATAATCTAAATTCTTCAGCTTCTTGGGACTTGGGATGAATGCACCCAGTTGAACATATGCCTTCTGGTATCATTTTTGTGGGGATAAATTAGCAAAGATCCATATGAGGATCCAACAGTCAGAATTCTTATGTTCATATAACTGAGCACCATCTAGGGAGACCATGAGAATGATGTCATTCTCTTGGATATCACCATTGAGAACCAGTCCAAGATAATCCAGGCCCATGGCAACATCATCTATTATGGGCATTTCTCCAGTTTGGGATAGTTGATAGAGGATCTCCTGAGTATGTTCATGGAGGTATCACATATCCTGTGTAGACTTGGCACTCCAATAACATGCTTGAAGCTGTGGACCAACTGGAATGGTGGTGAATTTCTCTGCAGCTGCCTTGACTCGGCCATTGCTGGCATGAAGGTGGCCTGGGTTCCAGTGAGATTTTGTGCAAATTGGACATGCCTCAAGTTCAGCAAATGGTTCTGTGAAGGCAGTGCACAAATCTGGACACATATGTACATATCATACTTGACATATTCAATACCTGTATACTTGGCAATCTTTTTTTTGACCATGTGGAAGCTGAGGAGGTCATGAATGGCAGGTGACTCAGGAAAGTTGGCTTGGGTTGAGTGACAAATTTGATTATATGCGTTCTGAAATGAATGCTCAAGTGCCAAATACATGGCGATACTATGGCAAACACCAGATTTCTCAATAGTTATCGGAGCCTGTAGAGGATTCTGAAGGCATTGAACACATTTCCTTGAGAGTTTGCTGCCAGGGTTGTCAAGCAAGATGTTTTTGTATCAGAGTGATGAACTCCAACTTCACCTTGATTTTTTGGAGAACTGCAGAGTGAACGAGGCCATTCATGTTGATGTCAAGCTGTTTCCTGTGCTCAAAGTCAATATCATACATCAGGGGAGGCAATTCTGACTGGACACAAGGATGGATTGGAGATGTGGATGGTGATCTATGAGATGAGTAGGGAAAGTCATGATCATTCATTGGGGGCGGTGATAGTGATAGGACATGAGGACAAGTTGGAGATGCAGGTGGGCCCAGAAGGTCTGACCCATGAGACGAAGAGGGAAAGTTATGATCATTCATTGGGGGAGGTGACTCTGTTGGGATGTGAGGATGGGTTGGAAATGCAGATGGGCCCAGAAGGTCTAATCCACAAGACCAGGAGAGGAAGTCATGAGATTCTGACTCTGGGATATGAAGATGGATGGGAGATTCTTGGGTTTGCAGCCAGCTTGAAGAGGGCAGTGTTTGTGGGTCGTCCACATTGACATGCTCATTGTCATCCCAGCACTGTAGATGGCTTCAAGTTAATTTGGGATTTTGTGTAATAGCAATAATGTGACATACCTCTTGAGTGGTTTGTCTTGCATGATATTGCACCAATTGACTGTCAGAGTCATCAGGTGAATGAGTTCAAATACAAGCATTTCCACTATCACTTGGTTGTATATCCCATTGATGGGAGCACAATATTTGTGCAGCTTGGCATCAAAAACTGGTGGGATCCTGTGAGGCGAGGATTCATTGTCTTTCCTCTGCATCACTGACAAGTGCAAGATGCTGATACCATGTTGCTTTTGATACCTTATGTGGCTGGCCAAAGCTGTACTTCTGACATATGCATGTCCAGAGTGTGCTACCAGAGGTTTCTTGCATGAAAGTCAAGGTGAGGAGGGCAAAGTTAAAATAATCAAGTGGTAGCAGCTCCAGATTGCAGCTCCATGTTGGGCACACACATTGCATGCAACAAGAAGCTGCAATCTGCATGTGGCTGATGCAATGAGGCAGCTAGTATACTTGGATTGATGTATCACTGACATACAAATGAACACAAATAAACTGTATTCAACATAATACCATGAAGACAAGCAGAGACGAGTATCTACTGTGTGGAGTACATAGTTGTAGAAAGCATTGCCATGTTCAAGTCCATACTATGAGAAAAAAGTTAATGGAATTGAAACGACAACACAAATACTCACATTGTGCAAAGTATACTCATCCTCACTCTCAGGCTCAGTTGCACTGTCATTGACAACTATAAACAATTAGATCATTAGAATGGACAATCAAAAAGAACTGACAAAAGATATATACTAGGATTGTCAACAACATTGGTTTGAAAAAGACAGTGTTTTTCAACACTATTGTCAACAGCTGTACATAATTAGATTACTGGAATCAATCTGGTGGTCAAGGGATTGAGAGACTAAAAATAGCCACACACCAGAATGTTTAGTCAGATCAACATTACTAGCCTGGACAACAGTGACCTTGCCCTTAGCAAAAAGAGTGTTACAGTTGAGAAGGTCCCATACTTGTTTTCTTCTTCTTCTCCTCCTCACCATCTCCCGTCTCCTATCTCTTCGTCAGTTACCCCCTCACCCCACCTTGACCACTCTGGCTCCTCTCTCTTCACCAAGATCTTCCATGATCTCCAAGATTACCAGATCCCCACTTCCACCTGGGCCAACTTACTAGACGAGTCACTATTTGAGGGATAAGGCTATGCCTCATTGTCTCCAGGTACCCCCATCCTCATTGCCTTCAGAACTCTCCATTTCCTTTTCTCTTTGACTCTTACTTACACTCTTCTGACTCACATAGACACTACTCTTCTACATAATCTTCTCTCACAGGTTATGCATTCCCTCTTCCATCCATTCTGTTTACCTCACATGCTACACAATGTGATGCGTCCTTCCCTTATTTATCTTTAGGGCTCCGATACCTGCCCTAAAGTACATACTATATATATTGGAGCACCACCTGTACCTATCTCTTTCCTTAACCTTGATATACACTTATTCATGTTGTCAACTCATTCCTCGAGATCCCCTCCCTTGTGCCTCACCTCGCCTCTGCCTCATCCTCCCTTCTACCAACTCTGGGCCAGTTCCAATACTGTTGACTTTGGTCAAGTTGTTCACTCTTAACTCCTTTGGAGTCACCCTAGAGTAGAAACAAGACGACACATTCACGAACATGTACCATTATTATACTGGTTGTAACAGAGAGTCTGATGGAGTGGCTTCTTGGGATCAAGACATTTTCTGGGGTCTTCAAAGTCAGGCAATGGCCTGACCTCAATAGTCTGTGATTGCATGGGTCAGTGAAATGGCTATGTATATGGATGAGAAGATGCCTACCAAAGAACCAGCAAATTCTGGAGTGAATGTGAAGTGATAGATTTCTTTGTGTTTGAGAGGAAGCTCGGCAACAAACTTGCTGCCAAAGCCTGTGAGTGAGGGCATGACTCAGGCTGTAAGCGGAAAGAAGGACGACAGATAGTAGGTACCAGGTAATGTAGGCCCACACTAGTTATATGTGCACATGGATATATGTGCTGATCACACGATCACATGGAAGCAGAATCAGTACAACATACATATGACCACATAAATGGACATGGGGTGTCACAGATATTTCATTGAACTTATGACTAGACATACATTGGCACAAATATACTGAATCAATTACAACCAGCTTTCACTGGGGCTCATGTCCCACCTGGCAGGTCCCTGCTTCCATTCTGGGTCAACAAGCACTTCACACTTTTCCCCAATCCCTCTCCTTATCCATACCAAACCATAGTGCCATCATTTTGTAAATACCACATATGTATCTACAAAATCCACCATTACACCTCACACTATCATAGCAACATCCAAAGATGTAAAACCCTTCATAATAACAGGGATGTGAAAGCACAACCCCCCACACTTAAACACCAGACTTTTTCAAATTCATCCATCCTCCTATTACAAAAAAAAATTGATTGAGTCATCAATTCAATATGTACAACAGCTTGAAATTAGATAAACTGGAAAAACAGCCTTTCACATGAGATGTGTGATGATAACCAGCACCAGCTGATGGAAGCTATTGTACCAGATAGCAGTGCATGATGCCATACACAAACAGATTTTCTAATATAAAAAATCCCATTGACTACTGAGATTTTTTCCCCGCTGCAAGTGCAACACTGGTTTGCAGAAGTTTGGCTATTCTTAGGGCCATGTCTACTGACATGAAGAGAGGGAGCAGAAAGAATGGCAAATAGCTCGAGAGCAACAAGAAACGCTGAGACACCGTAATAGACTGAACACCAGCAGCAATGGTTTGCGCACTTGTTATTGGTGTGGAGAGTAAAACAGTCAAGCAGGGCAGAGTCGTCGTTACTGTGGACGCCCCATACACGAGCATCAAAAGGTAGATGGAATGGGAGTCTGTGAGATGCATTAAAACGTGACCAAAATTTAGAAATCTGGGGACGCATGCCTTTCCAAAGTCCTCTTATGCCGAGAATGAATACAGGCACTTGAAAGAATCTGGGATATGGGCAATAAGATGATTGTCCTGCCATGGAAGCGGTGTAGTGCTCACACTTCGACAACGAGGAATGTCTTGAACCACAAGAAGTTGTGGCTTTCACCCGTGTAACCCATGACCCCACTGATCAATGGGTCAGCTGAGAGCTGGGTATACATTATCGGAAGCCGTTTGATGAAACCAGGGACTAGGTTGGGAGGGTATAATGATTGACAGTCGAGCAAGAGAGACGCAGGCAGGTGGATCTACAGCAGACGAGTCCGGATGGCTTCAAAACCAACAATTGAGGTATGGCCAGTCAATCGACCACTCACCAGAAAAAACGTAAAATAAAGCAGGTCTAGCGGACGGGAGCTCAGAGGGGTTCTCGCCGCCATGATGATGATGATGTGGTGGTATACTGTCGAAGAGTTGAAACTGGGTTGAAATTCAGGGTTTAGTAACCCAAGAAGGAAATTTGACCGTGTTTGCCACTGCCAATAGCTGTGCATATGCGGCAGCTTGGCAAATTACATCTTCATGGCTCGATATCCTCATACGAAACTTTTCAGTGATCCTCGTCGCATCGTAGTTTTGTCAGGACCCCATATCCAGGTGCTAGATACACAGTAAGCACGATATCACGTCGACTCTGCACAATGAGTGATCACAATGTATGAAGAAGTGGGCGCATACTCTTTTCGACGGTAAATTTTGCTCGAGAGGATGAAGGGGAAGTCATCAAAAGTGGGCCCATCCGTTGTTCTGGAATGAGTAAAGATGGAAGATATCTTGCCACCACCGGGGACGATAAGCAACTCAAGATATGGGACCTCGAGTCGCTTACTCTCCTGAGTGCACGGTGGGGTTGTTCGATTGGATATCCTTAAGGAGCCCCATTGACTCGGACCGCCCAGAGCACTTCCAAAAAAACCAACGTCTATCGAGTTTTCCGGGAATACGGGCATTCTGGTTGCCGATAAATTTGGTGACGTTTTCAGGTGGATTTATTTCCTATAGTGCGTGGAGGTTCCTGATCCCGTTCAAAGGTATGCGCTCCACCCGAACGACAAGCTAGTCAAAGAAAAGAGTACTTACAACACATTCGCCTCCCACGAGAATCCATCTGGCGGAGAGCTCATACTAGGCCATACATCTCTTTTGACAAGTTGTTTGCTTACACCAGATGAGAAGTTTATCATAACAGCCGATCGGGACGAGCACATCCGAGTTAGCTGGTATCCAGAGGGCTACATCATTGAGAGCTATTGTTTAGGTCACCAGAAGTACGGACTATTATCCCTTCCGCGTGGTTGCGCTTATATCTCACATGAACAAGATATGTATCGGCCATTCACATCCCCGCGGCATCTTCTACAAGCTTGATTTCTGGAGGAGGAGATCCTGAACTGAAAGTCTGGGACTGGATGACGGGGCGCTTGCAGCGGAATATCGCTGTATTCGCTGCTGTCGAGCCTTTTATCACCGTGACAGCGCAAAACAGAAGACATGAATTTCTGGGTGAAAATTACGATGACGAAGAAGAGGTCAACTCGAGAGGCGAGAAGGAAAATGGAGAAAAAGAGAAGCGACGAAACCTTGCCAGCCTGGAGCCCGAGGATTGCGAGAGCCACATATCCTTGGAAGGCTTGAATAAAACATTAAATACCGCAGCGACCATCTTCGTTGTTCGCACAATCAGCTCATTTCTCTCTGGAGGTGAAAACCATGTCGTGTTCAGCGTTCTTGGGTAAGCTTCGACCACTGTGACAGGGAACTCACGGACCTGGGAACTTTCACTGCAGAGCAACGGCGATTTTTGAGTTCATCTTGGCAGAAACTGACGATCAGCCCGCCATCCGGCATTATGATTTTGGAAAGCCTGTGATTGACTTCACCGTTTGTGGGGAAGGGACAATCTGGGCACTGCTTGATGCTGACTTCCCTGAGGAGTCTGATGTTTCCAACCGACGACCCCGCAAGCTGGTCCAAGCAATTCAGTGGTTGGTTGACCAGGTATGCTTAGTACCGCAAAACTAATTATTGTGGCGTCCACTGATATCACTCGCACAAGTTTGCTGATGCTGGTAGCTCAGCGTTGCTTGATAGCCTTAACACTATATGCTCGCTTGCCGGTTTGCATTCTCCCAATTCAATGCTAAAATCGATTGACGTAGTCCCAAACAGCAGGGGCGGAAGATCTGAAATTCTTAGACCTTTACGCTGACCTGTCATCCCTACCGAAGAGTATCGATGGGGAGCAAGGAAGCCAGGTGCCTGGACGAATGAAACCAATCCGTCAACCTCCGGAAGATGAACCCACTGGAGAAGACGCATCGATTGCTCTCGGTCTGACAAAACGAGCCCTGGGACGGCTGAAGCATAAACGCGCCTTGAACCAGCTACATCACGAGGAAGTAGATGGTCGTGATATATCTGGCCCCGACACAAAGAAGATGAGGGCAGAATCGGACAATGAGGATTCACATAGCATGTAGTATGGGTACCGAATCAACTTATCGGAGGGATTACAAGTGATTGATGACACCATGTTTGTTTTCGCGGCCGTTGTACTAATGCTTCAGCAAGGATCCGATAGGTACTGGTAAACATGCACATACGAAGACAACGCAATTAATACTCTCCGAGTCAGACATCTATAGGTACAGCAAGCTATCATGAACCCGAGATGAGTCCCACTGATCAAAGAGACCTAATAAAACAAGCATGCAAAGATCCAAGCGCCACAACATTACACAGATGATGATTCTGTGCACCAGCCAGCTGTTCCCTTTCCGAGTCTTGCTGACATCGGATTCGAGTTATTAGTTGCAACTCCAGCATATCCCACAAAGTGGCCCCACAAATCCCTGAATTATTTGTCTCGGCAGGATTAGGCCTGTGACTCGCACTGCCCAACCCCACTCTCACTAAACAACCTAGTATTGTCTGTACATGCATTGCATTCGATCTATTCCGTGGCAAACTGCAAAGAATAGATTGATCGATGGTGTTACAGATGCGTGACTTTAGCATGATTCTTCCAAGCTCCGATACATACTGGACTGGCAAGCTCAGCATAGCTAAAAGGTAAGCGCTGATAAACCACTGACTCCACAATACTCTATACACAACTAAAGAAATTGATCATACAGCATCAGGTTTATGCCCAACGTCCGAGCAACGCCATAATGCCGGTACCAAATAACATGCAACACAATGCATATGCAAGCTTCTTGAGAGATGCCTTGTTCATCTCTTTGTTGAATAGGAACTCATGCGCCATTAGCTGCGGTACCGAGTTAGATCAAGGTCTGGAAACAAGAAATAGGGCATGTCTACCTCCACCAAGCCAGTGTACAGCAAAATTCCTGCGCTTATAGAATCCATTACACCGCTGACGATGGACGCTGTTGTGCTGTTTGGGTTGTAGGTGTTACGAATACCAAGGCCTGCTGCAATGCCAACTGGCGTCGTAATGGCATAAAGAAAGGCTGCGCAGAAGGGGATGTAGCTATACTGCGGCGGTAGTTGCAGGAACGCTAATCGCGATCCGACACCCAGGCCTTCGAATGTTTCTTCCAAACGCCGTTAGCGGTTTTTTTTTCTGTGACCTCGACGGCTGACTCACGATGGAAAATAATCACAACGAAGAGTACTATGAAATTTGGATCCACAGCCAGCGTCAACCCGATGAGTAAACTATATAATAGCCATCGGCATTTGTTTATCCATAGAGAAAAGTGGGCTTACCTATGCAACAGAACGCCAAACTCCAAGATGAATATACCGATAACCTGAGCCACCGCAGAATCATCGAAACGTCCTGAAAGAGATCCCTCAAGGTCAGACGACGTAGTTTTCTCGTCCTCATTCGTGTCCTCCGGACCGTGAGCGGCGTGTGGACCGATTCCGTGACCGTGGGGATCTATGAAAGTGATTGACGATTCTTGATAACGGTGGTACAGACATACCAGTAATTCCCAGTGCAGCAAGCTTTGCGGTCCCCACACGGAGGGCGATGATTTCTACAATAAAGATCGAATAAAGACTGAGCATTGCAAGTGCAAGGGGATATGGCTAGTGTGATGGATTTATTGAGAGTAGATTAATGGGAAGAGTGTAGTTAGACGCACGTAAACCTGCCATGCAGCAGACAAGCATGGCGATCCGAGTTCACTTATAGCGGGGCTCAATAAGTGAATGAAGGCAGTCGCGATCTGTACAGAAGGTGAGGAGAACTATGACCTATATTTTAAGAAACTCACGATAACTCCAGAGCCAAAATATTTAGCAAACCTACGAACAGAATAAGCATGGTACAGACGGGGAAAATGAACGAGAAGACCGACTGGAACACGCCAATCGGCACCTTCAGCCACTTGGATCTCTTTGCAAGAACAGGGAAGAATGCACCGCAGCCGGAACTCGCGAGGATAATGAAGATTGAGGCTGTCCGCAGGCCAGTGTACGTATCTGCGCCACCACCATTACCACAGTTTTGGTCAGTGGAAGACATGATGACTGTGCCACCGATAAATAAGACAGGTGGAAGGTTGAGCGTTCACAACCTGCTGAACTTAACTGTGCTATACCCACTCCCTTATGAGGATCAACTGTGGGAGATCAACTGTGAGGGTCCCCACTCGATAGGATGTTTGTCATGGTACCCTCCCGGTCAGGGCGCCATGTGCTCCAACGCGCTGGTATTTTAAGGTTCAAGATTCATCAGGGACAAGTAATGGTGGTACAGATGCACCCTTAGCCCAAAACGGGCCAAAATCACTACCAATCTCAGGCTGAAGAATTATAGTTTATGAATATTGTGGCATTGACGCTTTGCTCATCCTCGATTGCTTACTTTGTAAACGATCGGTACCTGCAAATCGCTGGGCTGTGACTAATGTGCTTCTTCAGCCATACTCTTCGAGAAGAGGTCGATCTCATCTGCAAGAGCATGCAAACGAGAAGAAGGAGCCGACAAAATATGTGCAGCGTAAAAGTTCAGCTTCATCACGATGTGACTTCTTCGACTCGCGACAGTGGAAGAGTCCACGTAAGTGCCGAAGAGTGAACTCATGTCAGATATCACCATGATTGTCGTCGCAAAGGGGTGATCCGTCGCCAACGTCGCTGACTTTTCTTGCTCTCTCGATGAATGCTCTGTGACGACGATTCTCCGAGGCCGCACAAGCTTCGCGACGTCCTCCAGCAAGACGAGCATAGCCCTGTTATCGATCCTTCCCTATTCTGTATCAACAAAATCCAGTAGGACCCGACACAGCCGCCAACTTACCGAGTCAAGTCGTGACCAAAATGAGATTACCGCGTCAGTCAGGGACATATGTCGCATTTTCGACTTGCGATCGATGAGGAACGGAACAGATTGCGAGAATATCCTGCGCGCCTCATGTTGATCCTGATAATCGTTTGTTGTCGAAGCCAAAGGAGACACGGACAGATGTCGAGAGACGTAGGTGTACGCGAGACTAGAGTCCAATGCCGGTGTTAGTCCAGGAGTAAGCAACAAGAAATACATACAACACGGCGCATATATTGTACAACAATGATATGCCGCAAGAAGCTTGGTCGACGAGGTTAGTTGGAACCACCATCAAGTCCGGCTTCGCACCGTAGGGGACGCGTAGCGAAAGCGGTGATTGGCCACCATCACTTGGCGCTTCCCACCACGGCAGTTGTCTGGTCTTCCCAAGTTCTGCGCTTTCTAGAAGCTCCTGCACCAGCCCGCTCGACGGCTCCTTGAGTGCAACGAAAAACTTATCCCTCTCCCTTTTGGTTAATAACCGAAGTAAATCATCAGCCGGCGCAGAAGCTAGGACACCATTATTCGTTTGGAATCGAGCATGCAGAGGATGACTGACATATATCTATCCCGGAAAAACGCTGCACAAAGCTGTCTTCCTCATTTTCTGCATCAGAATGATCGGATAGCCCATCCTGGTTCGCAGCACCCTGGTGCTCCATCCGCTTGAGCAATTCAATTATCTGATTCCTGTCTCCCTCGGGTCCCGAGGATCCCGACTTCATGTCTATTTCAATCTCTTTCTTATAAAACGTTTCAGAGCACCGTGAGTGAGGCTTTTTGGGGATCTCGGTCAGGGGTCGGCGGCATGTGAGCCGTAAAGCGTACATACCTCCGATCGAAAACAATTTAAGCTACAGTACGAAAGATTGCACGATGGGCATGTGTACCTGGAAATTTGTCTTCGACAACTTTGAGGGTCGTCTGAATCTGAGAGTCCGCTCAGGTGATGAAACATATGGTGTGACGCACATTCCACAAGATACGTCGCCCAAACTGCTGGCTGGCTCATCTAACTCATGAGTCTTGACCTCAGGCGTTGTCATGGCAGTATCCAGTTTTAATCCAGTTGGGAAGAATCCTCAACCCCGTAATGATAGCGAGCGCGTATGATGCGGAAAATGACAGGCTACAACGACCTTTGAAACTCGTTCATGTGATGTTCCAAAAATGGACAATCATTTGCATGAGCACTGCCATCGCACGGGCCACTCATACTCACTGTCATTTCAAAAAAAATTCAACTCTTGGTATCTACAATCATGGTAGATGCTCGGTTTACTGATGCAAAGTCAACTTTTTCTTCGTTCTCTCATCTCCTTGATTCACGCATTCTGCGGGCACTTGCCGACATGGGTTTTGCAAGACCTACTTTGGTACAAGTAAAAGCTATTCCAATCGCTCTTGAGAACAGAGACATACTTGCAAGGGCGCGTACTGGAAGTGGAAAGACGGCTGCATACTGTATTCCGGTCCTGCAGAAAATTTTATGTGCGAAAGCTGTAAGTCCTGTATGCACATGTTCCCGATCTTTGCGGTTAATGAAGATCGGCCCGACCCAGACCTTGTCAATTGTGGACCCCTCATATCGAGTCACTCGAGCCTTGATCCTTGTCCCGACCCGGGAGCTTTCCGAGCAAGTACATTCTTGTTTGCGGAGTCTCCTGGCATATTGTGACAAAGAAGTTGCCGTATCAAATGTTGCGAGTGGTGCTGCATCTCACATACAACGGTGTGGTCAGACACCTTGCGGGTTAGGCGTGTGCTAATACATTCCATAGCGCCGTATTGGCGGACAAGCCTGACATTGTCATTGCGACTCCATCACGTATACTAGGACTCCTGCAATCCAAAGTGTGTCAAACGGTCACCATCACGGTCCATGTCTCACCTATCAACAGGCACTCGTCCTATCTTCCCTCGAGTCTCTGGTTATTGATGAAGCTGATCTCATATTATCTTATGGCCATGACGAAGACGTTCGCCAGATATTCGGAGGAGGCTATTTGCCCACCATCTACCAATCGTTCTTAATGAGCGCTACAATGACAGATGACGTGGAGACGTTGAAAGGTCTTGCTCTACGCAACCCTGTACGTTCCTCCCACTGTTGGCCTTTGAAGCATACCCACCCTTTCTCTTCTCAGGCAATATTGAAACTAGAAGAGGGTGACGAAGATGCACCTCTGCTTACCCAATACTTTGTGCGGTATGCTGAACAACTATCTGATTCTACCATCACCACTTATATTACAGCTAAAGATGCTCCGAAGTTGACAAGTTTCTCCTCACCTACGTAATACTCAAACTCCGTCTTATCAAAGGCAAATGCATACTCTTTGTTAACGACGTAGACCGTTGTTATCGTCTCAAACTCTTCTTGGAACAGTTCTCTATCAAGAGCTGCGTTCTTAACTCTGAACTCCCGTTGAACTCCAGGCGAATATCTTTTTTTTTTCGATTTCATACAATTCCACTCATCCCTTCGCCAGATACCACACTGTTCAGGAATTTAACAAAGGTGTTTATGACTACATCATCGCTACAGATGAGAGTAGTGGAAAGGCTGAAAAAGACAGCAACAATGAACAAGAAGATGAAGAAGTGCTGCGAGACAGCCTTCCCGTTCCCGAGGGCATTGGTCAGCAATCAACCCTGATCGCCTGTAGATATCCTCACACAACTCCGACAGAGAAACCCAACCCTCAACCCAACCCCCTAACCTCGACTTCAAGATCGTCCGCGCCAAACCCCTCGTCAAAGAAGCGTGAACGATCTTTGTCACCGCAAGCAGGGCCTTCCAAGTCTCTCAAGCGTAAAAAGAAGAAAATATCGGACAGAGAATATGGCGTTACTCGTGGCGTTGACTTTGTGGATGTCGCCTGTGTGGTGAACTTTGATCTTCCATCGTCTTCCAGATCATATACGCATCGCGTTGGGCGGACAGCTCGCGCCGGTCGCACAGGAATGTCTCTATCCTTTGTCGTGCCCGCAGAGGAGTGGGGAAAAAACAAGGCCGTAGGTTGCCTCGAGAGTTCCAAAAATGATGAGATTGTATTTGCGAAGATTGAAAGAGAGCAGGTTGGCAGAGGGAATGCGATCAAGGAATATCAATTCGATATGCAGCAAGTCGAGGCATTCAGATATAGAATGGAGGACGCCCTGCGCTCTGTAACCCGGGGTATTGTCAAGGAGGCGCGAGTAAAGGAGTTGAAAACCGAGATACTCAACTCTGAAAAACTCAAGGTGCGTGCGAGTGTGTTGCGCTCGTGTCTCTGAATCGTTAACCGGGTGCAGGCACACTTTGAGGATAACCCACTAGATCTCGAATATCTTCGGCACGATAAGCCATTGCATCCCATGAGGATCCAGGCACACATGAAGCATGTGCCAAAATATCTCTTACCTCGTATGGCCCCAGTCGTTGGAACCCAGGAAGGGGATTCCACTATGTCGAATTCGTCCAAGCCGAAGGTTGGTTTCGCACCCCTCAGAAAATCGTCTGATCGCCGTCGCGGACGAGGGGGCGGAGGTAGGGGCGGAGCAAGCCGTGGAGGCAAGAAAAGATCAGACCCTCTGAAAATATTTAGATGACATACACAGTAGTACATATCATTGGCTACCTATTCCGGGATATTGTACATAGGAAGATATACTCCTGAATCTGAAGGGTACTCAAGCTGCGACCCCTTCTTCCCATCCTTTGGATCGCTCGACAGCACGCTGCCATGCCGTCCAGGCCTTGTCCCTTTGAACCGACGACGTGCGGGGTGTGAACTCTGTACTCCCCTTGGTATTAACCTCTGCGAGGGTCTCTGGTTTCAACAAGTCCCATCCGAATAAGCCGATAGCAGCCCCAGCCAGCAGAGCGGATCCCAACGCCGTCGACCTGTCGATCACCATACTCAGTATTTAGTCACGTTGGCTGGGATACAGACACTTACTCCCTCATCTCGGGTCTAATGACGTCGAAGCCCCCAACGTCTGCCAAGACCTCCATACAAGCATCTCCGTTAGTCATCCCCCCGTCAACCTTGAGATGTTTGAGGTCGGTCTTAGAGTCTAGTTTCATGCTCTCTAATATGGCTCTTGTCTGAAAGGCGTTGGCTTCTATCGCTGCACGCGCAATATGGGCGGGGGTGGTATACGATGACAACCCTATATACCGTTAACAGTCAGCTCCTCAAATATCGAACCCGACACAAGCGTCCTTATACCGATGATTAGTCCGGCAGCTCCAGGGTCCCAGTAAGGTGCCAGCAGACCAGAAAATGCGGTCACGAAGTATAATCCGCCGGAATCAGGGATGGATCGCGCCAGATCATTGATTTCGCCTGCGGACTTGATGAAACCCATGGAATCCCGCAGCCTGAAGCCAGTTAGCCTTGTGTTTTACATATTGAATCACCACACAAACCATTTGATGGCACTTCCTGCAACACCAACTGCATCGCCCAAGCTTCAATCAACAGGACAGCGGGTGAGATGATCGTCTGCTTACCGCTGCCCTCCAATGCATACACAGGAGTGGTGCCAGAACCAGGTTGGTATGCAACCTAACCAAAGACTCAGTACAGGGAGTTGAATTCACAACAATAGCGATTACGGTGCTCAACAGTCCATGACTGCTCTGAATGATTTCTCCGCCCGTGCAAAATAGCAAGAATGCACCGGTTCCATAGGTGCATTTAGCCTCCCCTTCCTTCAAACATTTGTTACCGACAAGTGCGCCTTGCTGATCGCCGACCAGGCCACCGATGGGTATACCTTCCAAAGGCCCATCTGCAATGTGACCATAGACTTCCGAGGAAGAGACAAGCTTTGGGAGGATGGATGACCGAAGGTCGAAAAACTTGAGCATTCTGTCATCCCATTCTAACGTGTGGAGGTTCATGAGGAGGGTTCGTGACGCATTCGTTACATCTCCAACGTGGATGCCTCCAGCCAGCCCTCCAGTCAGGTTCTACCCCAATTTGGACGTCATTCATAGTCCCGCAAGAAATATTGCATCACATACATATGCAACCCAAGATTCCACCGTACCGAATAGTAGGCTATCTTCTGCGTGGGCTTTTTCGACTTCTGGATAATTATCAATCATCCACCGCAATTTGATAGCGGAGAAATACGTCGAGAGTTTCAACCCGGTTCTGACCGAGCACTACCGATGAGCGAAACCGCAGGAGGCGAGTAAAACTGATGATCTCACATATCTCGGAGGGTATTGATACCCTCTTCTCCTTTCTTGAATTGACCTATCGCGACTTCAAGCCCAGTATCTGCGAGTATCTGTTCGTAATGGGCTACTGTGTTCTTCGTCCTCGAGTCAGTCCATACGATAGCCCTACACAACGGCTTTCCGGTTTTACGGCTCCATGCTACGGTCGTTTCTCGTTGGTTCGTGATACCTTTGAGGAGGAACCTGAAATGGTAGGGACAAGTGTGGAAAATGCACTGTACACACCTATCACCTTCACGCTTTCTTTAGCCCAGCCGGTGTTCTCCAAATTCCCGCAAGCGTTGGCAATACAGGCTTCGGAAACCTTCTGTATTTCATCGGGATCGTGCTCGTGCCATCTATCTAATCGGAAAAATCACATCGGATATCAGATATCGGAACTCACCCTGGATGGGGATAATACTGAGGAAACTCGGACTGAGATTGTGCAACGATGTTTGCATATCGATCAAAAATGATGAACCTGACTGAGCTGCAAGACCGCATGATGATAACATAAATTAGCACCACAATCTGGCAAGGGTCCACGACTCGTGTGTAGTATGCAGGTAGCAAGCTCACGTTGTTCCACAGTCCAATGATCCCACAAATTCGCCTTGCTTAAGGCTTGTCATGGCGGTCGGGACGAGGGATAGGCATCTGCGGAAGAATTACCTTATGTAGTGGCCTTACTCTACCGACTTTGTCTGGTAACGATCTTCATTTCAAGTTTTCAACAGCAACTTGTTCAAGGTCCGAGCAAGTGATACCGGCACGTGAGTTACCGCGGCCCGCCGGAGCACAACATGACTAGGACGACGTATCAAATCACAAACCAAAGTAATCATGGGCATGTAGATTCAGGTGCTACAGCGTTCGCTACCTCAAGAGCACGACGTGTGGCGATTCTCACAAGGTGGTACCTATAAATTAGACAATATTGTCCGAGTCCCTACGCATTGCTATAATACATATCCTTCTCCGATTCGGTCCAGTCGAATACGGGAAGTGGGTGAGCCTCAGTGTTGAATACCCATTTCTCTAGCGGAACGATATCATCGTCCAAGAACAAGAGGTAGAGATATTTGAGTGTCTCAGCCAGGAAGTAGCTAGAGTGGGAAGATGATGAAGTGACCATGCAGTGGAGCTCATCTTGAATTTACTAACCTCGGCATTGAATCGTCTAGGACGGGATTCGCAGTGTTGACTCGGTCCACACTTGCATACCCTGATGGCGTCTTTGCGACGCGCTCAATAGCCTGAAAGACACTCCAGCCTCTGTGCCGCCATTTAACATCTCTCGTCGTCCGCCATAACATGTAAAATGACTCGACGGCCTGCAAAAGATACCCTTAGCACCTTCACTCTACGGAGGCAACACCAGTCACACCTCAGGCCGCAAATAATAACCTGTATTCTTGATCCCATAATCCCTCGTGATGGTATCGATTTGCATCTCCCTCACAGTCTTTGCCTTCGGATTCGCAACCCACGGACGCTTGTCGCCCACACCGGGTGGTGGACCCAACTGACCATTTGCTTTCCACTGCCGCATCGCATCCATCCACCTGATTTCGCCAGACTTACCAATTCGCATGGTCATGGTGTCTGGTCCCAGTCCCGAGGGCTGGTCGGCATATGAAAGATAACACATTTGTGCAATACCCTCAGCAGCCCATAGATGCAGGTCTGCGAGGTCAAATTCCGCGAGAGCTTCATATCCCTGACGCTGTTTTGGAGGGAGATCATCACCAAGTTGTGTAATATTAATTCCGATGGTCTCAAGGTTATTCAAAGGAAGGAGGTGCACTCCTAATGCCAATAGACCGGGGAAGAAGCAAGACAAGTGCTCGAAGGAGTGCGAGGTTGCAGTCTTGTTACCGTTGGTTGTTGAGTCTGTAACATAAAGTAGTTGACGCTGAGATGAAACGTAGAGGAGGTTATTGATGACGTGAGTGGTAAATCTCAGATCTTGGGGAGGTACCGTCATGACGCATGCCTGAATCGCAGAGGAAGAGACTAACACATTTCAAGATTAGCTCTATCTGAACGTGCAGTGAGCAAAAACTGCTTGAGGGTATACTCATGAGCACTATCAGCAGCGGCTCCAACCGATAGGCGGACTGTGGAGGCAAATTGAGTGAGCTCCACAGGTTGTCAGTTCAGACCACACACGGTTTGCTGGTTTTCCGTCATGTATGTGCCAAAAGGTTGGATACATGCCTCCCGTTAAACTGAGGTTAGTGCTATGGAAAAGATTGGTGACTGTTGTAGCCTATAGCATATTGTTAGGGATGTCCACGGTAAGAAGAGTTAATAGCATAACACTGACACGATCAACGTGTGCTTTCTTTCCTGTAATTTTCCCTAGGTATGTATACTCCATCTGGAAAGATGCTATTTCAGCAAGCGAGTTGGGGGTCAGTAGTAACTTCAAGTTAGGAATTCTAGTAGAGCTAAAGGGGATGTCGTTGGCAAGTGTGTGAGAATAAATATGTACTCGGCGCACTTGTAAGTGTCTACTGCAAATTGGGGGAATCCACTGGATGTACGGAAGGCGGGCGAAAGCTTGGTTGCGAGTTCGTCTGCTTTATCTCGCAAAATATTGTCCTTGGACAGCGCGTAAGCGGACAAAAGACCACCTAAATAACGTATGACCGTTTCGAAGAAAGGTACATTGGTATTCTGCTGCAGTAAGTCGTGCGACACAAAGCACTTGGAGAGAACATACAGCAGGCAAAGAAAAGTTGGTGGCCGTGATCATTGGGATGGCACGTGCGTACTCGTCCTCTAGGCCCATGAGAAGCATTGTGTCAAGGGAGTCTACGGCAGTAACACCCCAACCATTGAAGCTATCATCGCCCAAGTCAGTGCGACACCTTGGGTGTAGCGGAAAGCCTACCCGTCGATGGTTGTGTTGGAAATAGGACGGAGTTCATCGTGGGGGAAGGCATGATGCTCATATCCGTGATACGCATGCAAGAACGCATTCTTTACTTGCGCTGCCCTCTCAGCCCAGATTTCAGGGGTCTCGGAAGGCCAAAAGAAGACGTGTTCCTGAGGGAAGAGCGTTTCACTTTGCTCTAGATAGTTGTGATAGAGGGTCCAGAGTGCTACTGAGAATGCGATGACGAACAGGACATGGCGAACGGTGATACCACGACGCGGACGAAAGGAGACGCGTGTGCCCGGGCGGGTATAGCGTGGACCGCTCAGAGATGTCATGGAGGTCCACTCGATGGCAGAAGGTTGCTTGCTGGCCATGAGATCACTCCGTGGGAATTACATAGTGGTGATCCCCACCACTAGGACTCCACCACACTTGCTACTTAACCATCAATCGATCTCACCACTACCACACCGCTATTGAACTCCGTTGACAGGCCCGTATACGTTGACTATACGGAAGAATTAGGCTAACAACATTGGCGAGGCTGAGTTTGAAATCTGGAGAAATATTCAAGGAAACTCGACCGCCGACGGCTGCATGTTGGCGACATGTCCAGCTTCGACAAGGTCGTCAAGTTGGCTTGCAAGCCAAAGCCTGCCCCCCCAAAGGCAAAGGTATGTTCTCTGCAACCTCGATCGCACCTGACCCACAACGCTCGTCTCCTTAGTACCTAGATCCCATCATCGCCGCTACCTGGTCCGAAGATGGTGCTGTTCACGATGTCTGCAAGGCACTCGTCCCTCGTCTCCGGGAACCAAATGCCATAGTGCGCAACGAGTCCTGCTGACCCCATTCTATACCTTACCCCTCTTGCCGTGGATCACACAGGTCGCATTCAAGGCTTTGATCGTCTTACACACCATGATTCGCAACGGAGCAACCGACAACGTGCTTTCTCACCTCTCCTCTTCGGAGGTCCTGCGTTTGCGTAATGTCTCTGCCGGAAACTGGGAAGGTAACCGAGCTCTCTACTCGTCACCGCCATGCAACCCACTTACCGCCTCGGGATAGGTTATAATGCACCTCAGAACATGCAACACTACGCACTCTACCTGGACTCTCGTATACGGGCGTACCGCGAGTTGAAACACGATGCAATCCGAGTACAAGCCGAGACGAATCGTGATTTGCGCCTCAACAATTCGATCGAAGAAGACATGGCCTATACCACAGTGCCCCCGTCCAAAGCATCATCAACAAAATCTAAAGCCCCTCAAAGAAGCAAGACAATCACGGGTCGCAAGCTTCGTCTCATGACGGTGGAAAAGGGTTTGCTCAGGGAAACAAAGACAGTGCAGAAGATGATCGACTCACTGGTGGAATGTCGGGTAAGCTTTAGTATAACCCTCAATTGCTGTCTAACCAGGCGGCTATATTCAGTTCTATCTGGATGACCTCGAAGACGAGCTCACTATCACTGCTTTGAGGATGCTTGTCAAGGATCTCCTCATCCTATTTCAGGCGGGCAATGAAGGTGTGATAAATGTGCTTGGTGAGGATCGTCATATTCATATACCTCGCTCCGTCGAGCTAAATAAACTTCAGAGCATTACTTTGAAATGTCAAAATACGATGCGGAAGATGCCCTAAGCATCTATCGTAATTTTTGCACTCAAACCGAGCGAGTCGTTGAATACCTTGGTGTTGCCAAGAAACTACAGAATCTCTTGAACGTTCCGGTACCAAACTTGAAGCATGTAGGTCCCAATGGTCATGCTTCTCGTAGAAATGGTGTTAACAAAACTACAGGCCCCAGTTTCCCTTGCGAGTTCGCTCCAGGACTACCTTAATGACCCAAACTTCGAGCAGAACAGGAACGAGTACAAGGCAAGCAAAGGAGCCACCGAAAGAAATCCTAAGGATCGCAATGGTGCTCCTTCGGCTCAGGTACCAAAAGGTAACGTGCCTATATATCAGTACACCCGAATTTTATTCATGTTTACGCAAGGCACTCCTATAACACCAGCAAACTCGATGACCGCCGAAACATCGATCAAACCTCGGTCTCCCCCTCCTTCTGGCGCTAACAGCAAGCCTGGCGTTGATCATGCGGTGACGGACTTCTTCAGCTCCGTCGAAGAGGAACAAACGCCTATCTTTAACCCCGTTACTGGCAGGCAAGTTCTGTTTTCACACCATTGATCTTTACGTAACAAAATATCCAGCCCGACAGGCAGTCAATTTCAGCAGCAGACGGCACACAACCCTTTCGTTCAGCGTCAGATGACAGGTGCTTTTACTTCTCAGCCCTTTGGCGGACAGGTACAGATCCAATCTACGGGCTTCCCTCCTTCCTTGCCATTTCAATTTGCACAACCATTTCAGCCGACTCAGCCGTTACCATCGTCGCAGGCCAATAACTTTACCATCCCATCACAGCAGGCCCCACACCACCGGCCATTCTCGACATTCATTCCTCAACAACCAACTGGCCTACAACCTGGACCGAATGCCGGATTCCTACAACCTCAACCCACTGGTGCAAATCCCTTCAGACAAAGTATGCTCATTCCGCAGGCAACTGGAATGCCTACATTCAACAACAACGGGATCCCACCAATACCCCCACTGCCTGCACCGCAAGCAGATTCTCTCTTCCAGTTAACGGGTAACCTGCAATCACAGTCTCCTGGACAACCTATGGCTCCACTCGTGCGACTTCGACAACCAGTACCTTCGAGTATTCAATCTGGGTACAACAACCCACCATCAGAAGTACCTGTACGGCCTGCGTCGACACCCCTCACCAGCATTGCTGCCGACCCGTCATCTACGTCCCCTCCTATCGCACAGCCTGTCAAATCACACCAGACAGGCTCCCGCAACCCATTCGGTGTTCCGGTGACTCCAGCTCCGCCTGTTCCTAAACCGCCGACCCTTTTGGAACTTTCCATGGGTTTCGGGCGGCTAGGTGTAGAGGATACCCAACCACCATCCCAGCCACAGTCGACCGCTGTCACTAGTCCCCAAGCACAACGCACCGCTGCGGCCACGGAATCAACCTTCTCGACCATTGCGTCTTCGTTTGCGTTCACGAATAAGCTCGAAGGGAATGCTTCCTCTCTTGGTAGCGATCTGCACAGTCTTGGTTCTCACTCTCTCAATCTTCAGATGGTTCCCACAACCTCGAGTTCGAAGGGCTTGGATTCACTCTCTTCTCCCCTGTCTTCCCAAACAACTAACGCTACCGTCTCTTCGCGTGCTCCCTCGATCCCGGTAACCGGTCCCATCAAACCTCAGCATACCGGTTTCAGCGGAGTAAAACCGTTCAAGCCCACTTCTAGCTTTGGTGCTTCGCTGCTAGAGTCTCTTCCCCCCATACCTCAATCTGGCGCTACGACACCTGATCCGAGTGCCCAAACAGCCACTCATTCGCCCACTTCCTCACTACCCACAATCCTTACCCTCAATGGATCTGTATATGCGTCCAGTGTGGGACAAGACAATAATGTACTTGGGACCATAAACCCTCAGCCAACGGGTGTACCCCTCCCTTCACAGAGAGTGAACGGAGGATCCACTCTTGGTGTTGGTCTCCGGCCTCAAGCCACTGGAGCTCTCGGAGCTGCAAACCCGTTTCGGGCGACAATGTTTGCCACGACGTCCGCTCCGTTCACTGTAAGCGGCGTATCAAATACGCTCGTATCTTCTGCATCGACACCACCGTTTGGAGGTCTAAGCCACGGGACTGGCGTTTTTCCCGCGTTTGGTCCTGGGTTTGGACACGGTGGATTCAATCCGTCTTCCACCCATCTTGGCCAAGATGGCTCGAATATGCAGCAGCAAAATGCGGGGGCGTCCTTGATATAGCCTTTCCATGCTAAACGAGGCTTGATTTTCTGTATTATATTGTTCACACCCCTTGCTGTTCCCCTTTGATGCAAACCGATCGTTTCTTTGGATAGCCTTTCTTTTTCACAAGGTTACTTTCAGCTCACGGATTTCAATTCAGATTTAAGGACGCTCGACACTGATTTCTCCGGAGCCACGTTCATTTCAGGCCACTTCTCTCAGTGTAATCTCTTGAATACCCCAGGATCCTTATGTACTCCAGTCCTACGCTAACGCTCTACGATTTCAAGCAAACAAATAGACTAAAAAGCTCTTTGCTGGATGCGTGCGAAAAAGCCGATGTTCGTTGGTGTGCCTAACACTTGTAATTAAACGTAAACATCACGCCCGCGTCGTCGACGCGTTTTGAGCAAAGTTGGGCCATACTCACATCAGTTACACGAACATCATCGATGGCATCGTAAGTCAACTTTTGCATCTCCCGAGTCCGCACAATTCTCGACTCTTACGCCGTGTACCAGTGAGAATTCGCATTCGGACGTTCAGCTCGACGCTGACATGTCTCCCACTCCCATAATGACCGTCGAGACTGCGCTCGAACACGCTCGACGTGCATTCGCGCTCAAAAAATACGAACAAGCCGTCGAACACTACGCCACCGCGCTCGAGTTGCAGTAAGTTCAAAACAACCTCCAATACCGTCCAATCCACCGACGACAGTCCATCGTTCTTCCTCACTCCTCTATAGGACAAAGAAACACCGCGAAGACGCGCCGGAGATGGCAGATTTATATTTTTCGTATGGGAAGGCGCTTTTGGAGAACGCGATAGCGCAAGCTTCGGTGTTGGGAAAGGAACCTGAGCCTGGCCCACAGAGCGAAGAAGAGAAACGTAGGCTGTCGTTCGTTTTGCCCTGTTTATTATATCTGACACGTGTTCACCCGTCGTAGGACCAGGCAATGGACCCATCCTGGAGTTTGGAGATGAAGGGGAAGGGGAAGATGGGGATGGAACTGTCGATCTTTTGGGCCAAGCTGTCAAGGAACCCGAGGAAAGCGACGAGGAGGATGAAGGCGAGGAAGGCGAACCAGAAGACGACTTCAATGCCGCTTGGGAAGTACTCGAACTTGCTCGTGGTATATATGAAAAAGGAAGCGAGGGAGACGATCGAATCAAGCTGAAACTCGCAGATACCTACATTACACTTGGAGACGTGTCCTTGGAAACTGGTGTGTCCCCAGTGCTCCGTCGTCGCCGGATCATTGATGCCTATCCTCCAGAAAAGTTTGATCAGGCAATAACGGATTACTCTGAGGGTCTTGCCCTCAAGGTTGACCTGTTGCCGACGTCCTCGCGACAGATTGCCGAAGCTCACTATAAGTTGAGTATGGTCCTTGATCTGACTTCCGGGCGGCTCTCGGATGCTATTGTGCACGCGGAGAATGCACTTGAAAGTGTTCTGGAGCGAATTCAGGAACTCAAGGACGGGCTTGACGGCAAGTTACCGCCCGCCCCCGCCCCCGTTGCTGAACGAGAGGACAAGAAGGGAAAAGGAAAGGGAAAGGAAACACCTTCCCTGTCGTTGGTTGCAGACCTCGTGCAGAACATGTCAAAAAGCCAAATGGAAGGCGAACTTCAGGAGTTGCAGGGTCTGAAAGAGGATCTTGCCTTGAAGGTCGGTCAAACTGTAGTGCTCGATGATATGCTCTAGCTCATCAATTTTCTACTAGGTCGACGAGCTCAAGACAACGCCGAAGGCGGCGACAGAATCGGCTCCTGCTCTGGCTGCGAGGGTGCTTGATCAAGAGCTGAACGCAAGTTCAATAGCTGTACCCGGCCAGCCAGCTGTCGTTCATGATCTGACATCTATGGTGAAAAAGAAGAAGAAACCGCTCGAGAGTGAGGCTGGTTCAAAACGAAAAGGCTATGATGAGGACGCTAGTCCCGCAACGAAGAAGGCCAAGTTGGAGAATGATACATTGTCGTGATACTCTCCTAGAATTTTATATTTCGTACATTATCATACTCAAAACGGGACACCGGGTGTTTGTATTGGCGTATGCTTGTATCTTTTCTTACCCTCTCCCACTCCGAACTCCCCCACAACATGACCCTTTTTGTCTTTACTCCGCATCATATATTTGTAGATTACTAACCCCTCAAGCCCTACGGGACCTCTTGCATGTATCTTGCCTGTGCTGATACCCACCTCTGTGCCGAAACCGTACCTGAAACCATCTGCGAAACGTGTACTAGCGTTGACAAACGTCCCAGCCGAGTCGACACCACGACAAAACTTGGATCCATCGGCTTCTGATTCGGTGACTATCGTATCGGTATGGTGTGAGGAGTGGGTGTTGATATGGTGGATCGCAGCGTCCAGGGAGTCGACAGCCTTGACGGACAGTTTCAAGTCGAGGTGCTCCGTACGATAGGATTGTTCATCAGACTTGACGATGTTGTTCGGATTCGTGCGAGCAACGGACTGGGGAATCGCGGAGATGGTTTCCTCATCACAGATAAGTTGCACACCGGCACTCAACAGGGCGCGCGCGACCTCTACCCAAAGGGTGTACAACAAACTCCTGTGGACCAGCAAAGTCTCCGCGGCATTACATGCAGAAGGGTAGTCGATCTACATCGCTTTCGCGTCAACCCTATCTCTCTCGGGGAATAGTAGAGTGCGCGAACCTTGGAGTCCACCACGACACGCACAGCCTTTTCCGGATTGGCGTCTTGGTGAAGATAAACATGGCAGAGGCCATCAGCGTGCCCCATGACGGGGATTCTTGTATGGTTTTGGATGTTTCTGACCAGTTCATTGCTGCCTCTCGGGATAACCAAATCGATGAACCGATCGAGCGCTAGTAATGCAAAGACTTCTGCTCTAGTTTGGACGGTCTGAATGTAGGTTGGAGGTAGTGACGACTGCCTCGAGCCTTCTGAGATGGCCTTGGCGAGTTCA
The DNA here is from genome assembly GCA_038092555.1 of Boletus subgraveolens. Taxonomy (NCBI): domain Eukaryota; kingdom Fungi; phylum Basidiomycota; class Agaricomycetes; order Boletales; family Boletaceae; genus Boletus; species Boletus subgraveolens. The sequence goes on from JBBPQP010000107.1 coordinate 29,683, forward strand.
AGTGTCGTTCTGTTGGACTCTTTTCCCCCTTTGAGGATGGCAGCATTCCCTGTTGGGAGTATTCGACATACACTACGGGAGAACTCGATGGCGACTGCTCACCAGACTTAATTGCCAAGGCCGCTATATTAACGACGACTTCCGGACGAGCTTCGAAAATGACCAAAAGGACACCGATTGGACATGAAACGCGATAAAGCTCTAAATCGTCGTCGAGCTCGGAAGCATACGAGACGATCCCGATGGGATCTGGAAGGTTTGCAACGTCCGTGACACCTCTGACCATCTGTTCCCATTTTCCGGGTTTTCCGAGGTCCAAACGATTCAGCATCTGCTTTGACATACGACCAGCATCCACTTCACGCTGAGCGTCGATGATATCTTCTCGATTAGCGCCGAGTATAGAATCTCTGTTCTTCTCGAGCTCGTCTGCGATGATTTTCAGAGCGGTTTCGCGAATACTGGAGGGAAGCAATTGCGAAGCCTGGAAGGCAGCCTTGGCACTCCGGGCAAGGCCTTCTACATAACTTTGAGAGTCGGAGATAGATGCCATGGAAGACTGTCGGACGAGGATTGCGTTCGCCGGGGATTATACGCTCGAAACCGTTAATTTATCCTCCAGCGCCGCTTGATCTGGTGAGGCTGGATCGATCGTCAATGATGGAGGGACTCGCGGGCCGGGCTCAAACCCGATCGGGAAACGATGAGCTTGTTTCGAATTTGTCCGTGTCGTACGGTACTCCGAGCGGCGAGTCCTTGGAAAAGATGCTCGCACGGGGAAGAGACTCGAAGATCCTGCGGATCCCTCTTCGCGCTTCCGTGATGATCAAGAATGTCGTCCAAGTGTTGATCCTTTTGTCGTACTACAGTTATAACACACCAGTCGTGACGGGCAGTGCCAGCGCTTGACCGTGGGTCTACTCGTGGATATACGGCGGAGGTTGGACCTTCTAGCGCTGTCTGGGGCGTAGCCTAACAATTAATTTGCAGCTATTGGTGGCACGGAGTCACCGGAAGTCGAGTATGTAGGACCTCGTGCTATATTAGTTTCAGTAGTGCGTGGTCCTGGAGCGCTGTCACTAACAATAGGTCACGTTCTGACGTAGCTACGGCACAATAAGCACTTGACGTCGCTTTCCGATGGCCCATCCGAGTCCGCCGATCATCGCGTCATTCACCGTTATCTTCGTTTCCGTGCACGCCGCTGTAAAGGCTCCACGTACTTATATAACAAACCTCACCATTCCACTTTCGTAACTCGGTTACTGGCCCCCCGCCCTCTTCGCTGAGTCGCCATGGACTTCAAGTCATGCGCGACACTTTTGTTCCCTGCGTTTGCCCTCACCTTGTTCGTAAATGCCCAGTCTGGCACACCGCCTAGCAGCTGGCCGCAGGCTTACCCTGGGATGCCCACGGGTGGTTACAGTCCAGAGTGGCAGGCCTGTGCGTCCACAGATACATCTGTATCACTTCCTCGACGAACTCACCCAACGTCTTTGCCTGCAGACTTCCAAGTGACCAATAGTCTTCCCAACGTTACATGGCCCCTTGCCCGCAACTGGGCTGGAAATCTTCCTGTCCAGAGGGAGGGTCATCCAAATGATACTCTCTTCTTTTGGGCATTCGAATCACCTAACGGCTCCTTCACCGCTGCCAATGACGAACCCTGGTGTATCTGGCTCAATGGAGGGTCAGTTTGTGAGCTTGCACAGTCCACTTGACTGATCCATTGCGCGTCGATAGTCCTGGTGCTTCTAGCCTTGTTGGGCTCCTTTTTGAGGTCTGTCCTACCGTTTGGTATATCAAATCGTGTTGCTCAACTCACATTTGACGCAGAATGGTCCTATTCATATCTCCAACAATTATTCATTGTTCGAGAACCAATATGCTTGGAGCACCGTTGCCGATTGTGTGTGGGTTGACCAGCCAGTGTACGTCGCTGCTCTCATCATCCGGTGACGTGTCTAATGGATGTGTCTCAGTGGGGCCGGGTTCAGTACTGCCGACTCAAATGGTTATGGTGAGTCCCGTAGACATACCATAATTTGAATCGACGTTGATTTTGTGCCAAGTATATGACGAGGACCAAATGGCGGTTGATTTCGTGAGATCTAGCCGTTTTCTCTCTGCGGTCGAATACTCATGCACGGTCCAGATGGGCTTCCTGGAGAACCTCACCAAAGTGTTCCCTAACCTCGCAACTCGTCCCTTGCACCTTATGGGTGAGAGTTACGCCGGAATGTACATTGTGAGCATTGTTCCGCCACGACAAGGTTTGCCTCTGTAACATCCCCTCAGCCTTACATCACTAAAGCCTACTTTCAAATGGAGAACCCTCCTATCAACCTTGCGACAATCGCCATTGGCGACGGGACAATAGGACCCGGAGAGACATTCACGCTTTTACCTGTGGTCAGCGTTTTAGAAACCTATCCGCAGATCATCGGGTACGATACCGCTGTCTTGGAGTACTTCCGCAAACAGTGCGTGAAACATATGCAATGACGTGCAGGTGTTGATCCGTTTTTAGGACCTCTCTCTGTGGTTACGACCTCACCCTCCGTTACCCTCAACCCGAGCCATTTCCAACCCTGACTTACATCCCTGGAAATAACCCCCTTTCCATCGGCGGATCCTCTGGGAAATACAAAACGAAGTTTACAAACCATGAGTTCATGCTTGAAGCCCAGAATCGGTTCGCCGCTAAGCTCACCAAGCGAGATGGTGCGCTTTCGAAACACGAGAGGATCCGTGCACGCAACGCATGGAAACGCGACCTTGCCGGTCGCCCTAACGGAACTCTCGATCCTTGGTACGGCTGTGATCTATACGACGAGATGCTCGACTACGCCATCAACTTCACATTTCCATGGTGTATGACGTTCTTTTTTGCGATATCTTGATTGTTTGCCGATCGCAGACTTGTGTTACAGCTTTGAGTGAGAGCTCAGGGGGCATGTTCGACGATTACAACGTCCCTGATGCTTTGAACCCCGAAGCACCTATGGACGCTTCTGTCTTCCTCAATGGTTTGTCTCTCGCCATGTGTCGATAAAATACACACTGATGATTTTTCGCGTAGATCCACAAACTCGTGCTGCGATCCATGCTCCTACCAGCCGGAATTGGATTGAGAGTATCATCTATCCGTTTGGTAACAGTAAGCATGCCCCACCGTATCTCAGTTTTGTACCGATAAACCTATCCGTAGATTATTCTAACCCCGACCCGAGTATGTTCCGTTCCTTCTTTCGAGTTCAATGAAAGGTTATTCGAGCGATTCCTTTTTAGGCATCGAGTAGGTGCTCTGCCGCATAATCAATTGTGTGTACTCAAAAATTGACTAGGCCAATGGCGTTCTTGACCGACCTTGCGACGAATGCAACAGCGCACAACATGAAGATAATCATCTTTTCTGGAAACGACGATTCTCTCATCCCCCATCTCGGTTCTCAAGGTAGGTCACCTACCGTGCTCATTGGGGTGTGGCTAACGTTGTGCCTTCAGTGACCATCCAAGTACGATTTTAGAAATGACCCTGGGATGTCATGGCACTCGCTTATTACGTTTCATAGAATACGACGTTTGGTGGTATCCAGGGCTTCACCCGCAAGCCGGAGACGCCATGGTACAATGACGCCGGCGAATTTGGGGGTATTGTGCATCAAGAACGTGGCTGGACGTACGCTCTTGTCGCACACGCAGGGCATCTTGTCGGTTATACCAACCCTGTCTCTGTCAGTGACGATTCTTTCTGTTGTCTCGCACGAGTCTCTTAATACTCTTGGTGTAGGCTCTCACACTCGCCCGGGAGTTTATCTTTGGAAACAACCCAACAGGACTCGTCACCCACACCAGCGGCGAATCCAAGTCGGTCACTGTCATCGGTGGAGAGGTGCCCTCCCTGGGCAACGAAGTCATGACCGGCCAAGCGGGGATTTACTATGGTTCCGCTACGACCGCGTCCACCTATTTCTTCCCGACTGCGACCGTGAAAGCGTGGGACAAATTCATCGCGACTGCTAGTTTGGGAGCTTGATCACGAGCAAGGCGCTCCGTCCTCGTTGACGTAGTAATACATGATTGCTTTTCTCTTCTCTTCTCTTTTTCTTTCTTATCGGCGGGCTCCATGGGATCGGACTTGCATTCACAGATGGTTCCTTCAATTGCATTCATGATTGCATGACTTGATAGCATCTCATCTTTATTGTTAATTGCGGTAACCTATCCACTCGTTCGTCCTTGTTGTTACAATATTGGTGTATCTCCATCAGTCGTTTTCATGTACAGTCATGTACTTCCGAACTGGAGAAGCTCTAGTATAGAATTGAGAGATGATGCGTTGATGATTTAACAATGTGATTGGCTTTGTAGTAGGTCTGTCAAGCCTTTACAAGGGTACAGACACTCCTCAAATCTGTACTTCATAGTTTTCCGTCGGGTTCTCACAGGAGCAGCAATCAACTTCACCGTTTCAACACTTATCACGAGATATATTCTACATGGCATAGAAAACCAATATTGTAAAGCAGAAAAATTAGGGAGTTAAACTGTGCTGAGCTCCATTGCAAATGCCACAGCCAACTTCGAGAATTCCAACATGTGATCGAATGAGAATTCAGTCGAGACATCAATACGACTGGAAAGAATCAGTAACAAGCTATGAAAACAGACAAGAACTTACTCTCTGCTCGAGTGAATATTGAGATGGTTAGCATTCTTAAACGATGACTCTGTAGTATGATGAGTGAAATAAGTTCATCCAAGTCAGAATGATGTTACCAATGGTAAAGATGGATGGATATCCAGCCTTGCTCCAAGATGCACTATATTATGTCAATTAGCACAAAACAGGGAAGGCGGAACAAGATGCATACTGGTCTGAACATGCATAGCCACACTTGGTCTCGACGTAAGGAATGGACAGGTAGGCATCAACAAGTTGCTTGTTATAGTCGGTCAGGCTATGAACCAAATCAGCCTTCATAGACAATGAGAACAGTGAGAGAGAAACTTACGCCTTATCCACATAGTCTACAATCACGCCGACTTCTTCCTTGGTACCCCGTTTGACCCAAGCTGTCATGTCAAACTAACGACAAGTGAGCAAAGCTTGATACAAGTTTTCCGATCATACCTGGCTCATAGCATAAACTTCCGCGCCCCGAGCCGCGTAGGCCTCGGCTACTGCTTGTGATCCAAGCAATCCACCCTCCTATATATCAAATAAGCCTCGGATTGGTAGCCTCGACCAAGAAACTCACTTCTGCGGAGTACCAATGAAACTCGACTGGTCTTTCTGGAACAAAACCAGATGCCAGAAGTGAACGATAGGACTCAAGGATGGTGACCGTGCCAGAGCCATCATCGTCAGCACCTGAATAAATGTTCACGACATTTTTCACTAATGCTCAACTACCACTGACCTGGGGCTCGGTCGAAAGGCCAGAAATTGGTACTGTTAACATAAGAATAAGTTTATTATATCACGTGGACAAACCACTTGCCTGTCTTGATGAGCACCAATAATTACGGCTCGATCATCTGTTTGAGATGAACCGTTGATTCTAGCAATCTGCAACAAAAAGATAGGAGACAGCTGCACGGCATAGCACATTCCTTACAATGGTATTCTGGCCCCATGAGTGCTCAAATTCCTCTATCGTGATATGGGACCGCATCGATGGGGATACATTCTCATCCGTGACCTGCAAAGGTCTGACCAACGACACACAACATAACGACAAGAATCATACCTGATTCACTTTCGACAACAACCATTGCTGACTTTGTTTTCCGGTCTGCACACTTGTCTGTTAGCCCAAACACCGCACAATACCACAACGTGAGAGACCTCGCTGCGATAATCTACCAGAGAATAATAATGAGCATCGAAGAGAAAGGTCAGATGAATGACTCATACATCGCGTGTAGAAGCTCGAAAACTTTTCAAGATTTTCTCTTGGGCCAGCAGTCGACAAAGTCTGAATGACCTTGGTCACCTGGTCATGCAACCTCGGCGGTGTGTAAGAGACTGCTTGGCATTGAGCAAAGTTTTAAACTAGTCTCGTCAAACACGTACCAGAGCCTTGTGTCCTGAAGCGGGAGAAGGCCTCGAGGTTAGGTGTATCTGTGCTAAGGCACGCCGTCATCACACAACGCTTGGAACATCGAGCTGGGCACCTACATGTCAAAGAATTTGATTCCTTTCGCCTTGGCCTCAATCTAATTCGGCAGCAAATATCAAGTCAGTTCGGTATGGTGCGAGAGGTGGTCTTAGTCGAACCTTCTCGAACTCTGTCATGCGCACGGGGTGTTGGCCTTCCATTTGCACCAGCCGCTCCTCATTGAGATCAAGGCTGAATCCCTCCATCGCGCTGGGACTCGCGTCGAAGGTCTGGCCGTTGAGAACAACCTGGGGAGCATTCCCTGAGCCATAGACCGAGGGGATAGTAGCAGCGAGGGATCCCCCAACGACTGGGAGCAGCAGAAGAGTGGGTCTCATAATGAACGAGATTGGGAGATACGAACTGCCACGCGTCAGTTAAGAAGAGTGAACACACGCTTGGATTAACAAGGATAAGCAGGTCAAAACTATGGCAAATCCAACATTACAACCGAGATACGCCCTCTCGACTTGGAAGGGCGCCGAACGCGATTCAATTTCCAGCTACATACGTTGGACCATTTTTCCATTTTTCGCCTTCGTTTGTAAACCAAACAACAGGTTAACCAAATGAAGTAAGCGTACCCCACACTTCACTCCAGTCACTCCACAAACCCGGCCACTACGACTAATACCATGATGCATGATGGAAATTGGCAAAGGAGCCAGATGTCACGACGTCGCAAACAATCCACTGTGAGCTAAGCAAGTAGAGGAAGGAACGGAGTCGCTCGAGGACGCGGGACGCATCATCTCAGCAATAGCTCAGACACTTGAGCTGGGAGTTGGACGTTGAATATCAGGTGTCGAGTTGCTGAGCATTGGCAACCACCACTATATGGGGTGTGGGGTAAATTTGGTACAGTCAACTCCCTTATAACACATACTCCCTCGGGATAGACCCAAGGGTATATGTTATAAGGGAATATGGGTTTGTCGGGGAGGTCAAAAGCCCTAAAAACTGAGTCGAAATCCTCTGTGCTAGGAGTTGACTGTGGCTGGAAAAGGATGGAGGCAAAGTACACGTGCTTACATAATCGTCCTATCTCGTATTCCGCGCCTCCCAACTTGAAGGAGCCATGTCTGATTCGTTTGCTGATCTCTGGGCGTCGTCGGCCCCGACCAAGCCGACTTCACAACAGGCACAGAATCAAAGTAGCTCAACTAACCCACCACGTAGACAACAGTACGACGCCTTTTCGATTCTCTCCGCAGCGCAACCATCCAACAAATCTGTCGTGAACAACCCGCTCAACGATCGGCAAGGCCGACAGCCCCAGCCGACTTTACACGGAGGGGATCCATTCAGCAACTTATTTCCTTCTTCGCTCGATGGCACCGCAGCCAGTCGAAACCCAGACCGGGTCAAGATGACGATGGCCGAGCGAGCCGTGCTCGCACAGAAAGCAAAGGCAGTCCAAAATCACGCTGCATCTACCCAAATCGAGCCTCCGCATACTTCCTCGCTTTGGGACGGGCTCGACGCGCTGGCGCGACCGACGACTACCAGTCCACGTCCACCTGTGTCCATACAAGGAAACACGACGACAGAAGACAGTTTTGATTTCGGGCTTGATAGCGTGCCTGTAGCCAAGGTTGTACCATCGACGAGGTCTCCTCAGAACAACGCTACGATCGAGAACGATGATTGGGACCTCTCCGAGTTCAATTCACCACCCCCCGGGCCGTCTGAATCACGATCCTCATCTGCACCTGGGTTTCATCCCGAAAATGATATATTAGGCGATCTAGGCAGGCCAGTGGTACGATACCTCCATATATGTGTTATGCTCGACGAACTACTGCTGATGTATGCGTGTATACTCTAGTCCCACTCACACTCACCTTCTCCGAACTCATCCGCATCGACACGTGGCGCTGTTCGCCCACCGCGCGCGAGTGCTTCGCCACCTCCACACATTACGGGTCAGCTGGTCGAAATGGGCTTCTCCCCCATTGACGCACGTGCTGCTCTTGCCAATACCATGACCGAAAATGGTTTTGACGTACAGGCTGCGACAGAGCTACTACTCTCCCAAGCAGGTCAAGAAGAGTCCGCTCGACCATCCCCTCCTCCACCCGAGCGTGAACGTCACAGGAATGGCGACAGAGACAGAGACAGGAATAGAGCAGCCCGTCCACCACCACCAACACGCACTGACTTTCATACCCAACCCTCCAACCCCCCCCAAACTCAACCCCAACTCGATATCACTGCGGAGAAGTTATTATCACAGGCGAGCGAGATCGGTCGTGGCGTGTTCAGCAAGGCAAACGCGCTCTGGAAAGAAGGTAAAGAAAGGGCCGTCAAGATGTATGAGGAGAGGACCGTCGTTGCCAACGCTGCGGGTGGTACGCCAGCTTCAGATAGTAGGCCACGATGGATGCGAGACGGTGAATGGCAACGACCGGACCAGACGGTCGGTCGCAGTGCGGCCCAAGTCGAGTTCAAGGACGACGACGATGGAGAACAGGGAATGGTGCGGAGAGAGAGACAGCGCCCTCCTACGCGCCGTCCTCCACAATCACAGTCCCAATCTCAATCGCAGCCACTAGCTCAGCCAGAGCGTGAACGGGAAGTTGACCTCTTCAGCGCTGACTCTCCCACCACCGCTTATCAATCTCCTTTTCGACGTGGCAAGCCCAAAGCGCAAGCACCACCGCCTTCGATCCATTCGACTCTCTCCGAACCCACCCTATCTACTCAGATACCCGCGTCCACATCATCTGGCTCGTCGACATCGCAACGATCACCTCAGCCTCCACGCACATTCACAACCACCATCGCGCTATCTGCACTAACCGCATCAACGTCTCACAAATCCGCAGGAACGGAGGCATACAAGCGGGGTGACTTTCCTGTATCCCTTGCAGCGTATATGCGCGCACTGTCTGCGCTTCCACCGGAACACATATTGCGTGTGCCCATCTTGACCAATGTAGCGCTCGTACGATCCAAGGTGGGTGAGCTGAGGGAGACGATAAAGTCATGCGAGGAGGCAGTTACGATTGTTCGACGGTTCGTTAGTGGTGCAAATGGGGAAGGAGGGGGTGGAAGAGGGGTGGAGGGGATGTCGTTTTCAGGGATCGAGTCAGATTTCGACGAGAAGACGCAGGTGGAGGTGGGGACGGGTAAAGTGACCGTATCGGTGCAAGGTGATGGCGGCGCTACATCCAACAGGAACCTACCCACGTCCGTTGATCTGGTCGAGGGACTTTCAAAGGCATTTAGGCGACGTGCTGAGGCACTGGAGGGTCTCGAGAAGTGGGAAACGGCGCGAAGTACCTGGGAAGTACTCGTTGGTGCGGAATGGGCAGGTGCGGGTGTGAAAGGGGAGGCAATAAAAGGCATGGGTCGGTGTCGAAGGATGGTCGATGGCGGTGGTGCAGGTGGGGCGGGCCTCTCATCTCAACCCACCCCTCCAAAACCCAAACCCAACTCCACGTCCCACTCACGTCCTAAACCCAAACCCAAACCCGCACCTAAATCTGTATCGTCGCCACCTTCTGCAGCCCCCACCGCCTTCTCTTCCACCCATAATACCCAAGAAACCGAAGATGCTGCCCGTTTGGCATGCAAAGACGCCGTGGACGCCCGCCTGACTGCATGGAAATCTAGTCGGGAGGGTAACATCCGTGCACTCCTCACATCGCTGGACGAGACCGTCCTCTGGCCCGAGCTCGGGTGGCGTAAAGTTGGGATGTCGGAGGTGGTGAGCAAGGGACAGGTCAAAGGGGTGTACGTGAGGGCGATTGCAAAGGTGCACCCGGATAAGGTGAGTGTTGTGCATCGGGAAGACGTAGATAAGCTGATGGATGGGGTTATTCCCGGTGACGTAGCTGAATGCGGGAAATACAACGGTGGAACAAAGGATGATTGCGAATGGGGTGTTTGGGGCACTGAACGAGGCTTGGAACGTGTTTCAGCAGCAACAACAGTGATACATCGACATCTTATCCGGCTGCTCGTGAAGGGACCGGGGTGTAGTAGAATTAGATCTATGAATTGACGTAGTAGCGCGCCCATACCACCAACAATAATTGCTTGAACATCTTCGGGAAAAGTTCAGCAAAGCCAAGAGTATAATGAGGGGTGTTTAGTCGTTATTCACGTTCGCTTGAAAGTTCCACTCATATCGAACAAATTTGACACAGGAGAAGAAATTACATACACGGCTGGAAGACGAACAAAAATACAATATACAAAGATGACCGCCGAGTGAACAACCTCGAGACGAAACACGTAAGAGATTGGAAAGAGCTGTTCGTGAAAAGACATGACGTCGAGTTGACCTATCGAGCTCGATTCGCTAGGTGGGCTGGATTACTTTCAGAAATGCTCCGATAGAGGGTATGGATAAGCCGAGAAAGAGGAGGACGTGTCGGAGCAACCAGTTCGGGTTTCGTGCGCATCGGTTCGTTTCGGTTCCATGTTCCATTGACCCGACTTGAGGATCCACGACGCTTGACGACGACGCTTGATGGCGGCCCGACGCATAGAGTACCGAACCAAGAAAAAAATTATCTAGCCAAGGCTCAGAACGAGGGGGGTAATACAGAAAAGAAAAGGGGGGTCAGACCGCAGCGATGGTGCACAATCCTACAAAAGCAAGGACGAAGGCGGTGACAGCGGTGGTCAACTGTTTAGGGTAGGATGGTGTGACTGACTCGTTCGATTGGGGAATCAGTGAGTCGATGACAGGTGTATGGTTGAACCGGGAGACGATGCGCGAGTCCGGTGCGCTTGTAGGTATCCAAGATCGATATATGATGTATTGATTAGGATGAAGACATACGTTGAGTCGCCCGGGTATACGGCTACATATGGGTATGGTGGTGGTGGTCTTCTAGTTTGATTCTTGTTGCCACGAGCGCGCATGTCTCCCAGAGCAGCGAGGGTGAGCGAGAGACAAGCGCCACATCAAGACTGTTGTCCTCTGCGGCAGGATAGTTGGAATGCATGCACGTCACGTGACCACGAATCCGATACTATGTTGCTTACAAATGCATATTCCGTGGCTGAACTGTACAGTTCACCGGAGATTTCCGACGATGCCAACCATTCCCTCCCCCCCCGATATTGGCACACGGAACACTCGACTCGTCAAGACTACCGCCCTTCAACATGGCAGGTCCTTTTTATCTGGATCCATCCGGCGGTCGCGCTCAGACATTTCCATAGACCAAACGTACCCGCAAAGTCGGTGTGACCGGAAAGTACGGCACTGTGCGTACATCCCCATCTCGCCAGTGCGTTCGCTCAACTAAACTTTTGAAAAACGTGTAGCGTTACGGTGCCTCCCTGCGAAAGCAGGTGAAAAAGGTGCGCTTTTACTCACACCTACGGACGCCTGAGCCGGGCCATGGCTGATCTTGCTTCTTACATAGATGGAAGTGACACAACACGCTCGTTACACTTGCACGTTCTGCGGCAAGGCAAGGGTCTTCTTTCCCAGATCACAACCGTATCTGACCGTTGAGTTCTACAGGATTCCGTCAAGCGTACGGCGGTCGGCATCTGGAATTGCCGTGCGTGCAAAAAGACGATCGCTGGTGGTGCTTGGACTGTATCGACAACTGCGGCTGCTACAGTGCGGAGGTGAGCGATGTCTCCATGCATGGCTCGATATTTCTGTTCTAATTCTGGCATAGCACGGTTCGTCGTCTGCGTGAGCTGACAGAAGCATAAAATACATGGGTTTTCATCTTTACATGTTTTCATCACGTTTTACATATCTTCACCCAAATGACCATGCTTCATGACGACAAAAAATGATAATCCATGTCGATTGAAAAACCTTCCTTACACTCGATCAAACTTTGAGATGAAAGTGGATCACAAAAAAAAAGTACATTTATTCAAAGCGAACAGAGACAGACAAATATCAGTGCGAAATGCAACAAGTCTATATCAAGGACTAGCAGAGACTGGTCCATCTTCTGCAGTGGGGTCATCGCCCTCTTCCTCATCACTAGCATCCTCGTCCTGCGCATCAGTGGCGTTATCATCACTGTCGTCATCACTCTCTTCTTCGCTCTCATTGAACATGAGAGATATGTACTCATCGCCAAGTTGGGCGTCTTGGACCGAGATCTGCTGTGAACTTGAGGTATTGTTAGAGGTACTACCAGGACCAGAGGTGACCGCGGAAACAGCCGAATCAGTAACAGCGGTGGCGTCCTCCAGGGCCGACGAGGGAGAGCCAGTCTTGACCGTCCTCGCTGTAGTGGGTACTTTGCGGTTGCGATTTGCACGAATGACATGCGGAAGCTTGCATCCCTTGGTCGAACAAGTGCCCCTTTCCGCAAAGTCTGGACACTCCCGGACATGTTGCATCTGACAATCGAGACCTTTGGAACAATATCCGAGTACTGCAAAGTCGCGACAAACACCATGTCGCTGGCCCACACGAACGTGAGGGAACGGACAATTCTCCCGAGTACACCGCCCATTGTTCGCAAAATGAACACAGAGGGGAGTGCGCTCCGGGATGGGGTCATGGGAGAGATTGCAAGACTCGGTAGTGTTGGGACAATTGCCATGCAAAAAGTTCCAGCAGATCGCAATCTTGTTGGGGTCGTGCTGGTACATACAAGTAAGACCACGGCTGCAGGCACCTGGGCAGCCGTGGTATGACGAGGGGATCGTCCGTATTGAGGATAGAACATTGGTACGAAGCAATTTGAGACGCACCTGTTGTGGTAAAGCGGGGGCATGGTTTGTTGAGATATTTCATGCGTTTGTTGGGTTGGTGGCCTCTGTAATGGGTCATCAGACTGATATCGTCGCAGGGATTGTGGCGGTGGACAGACTGTGATGGTCGACGAGTGTTGTCGAGCGTCATGTTGCGGTTCCTTGGGCGATGTTGCTGAGTACGGGAAGATACCTTTGGTTTGTAAGCCCGATGGGCGGGGATGCGGTGTCCATGCATTATCCTTGGAAAGTCTGTGGGTTGGGGTATCGGCTTGAGGGGGGCTTTGGTGGGCGCTGGTGGGGGTTTGGATACTGGAAGAGTTGGGTTGTATTCCGGCCTGGTCGCAAATATTGAAGGGGACTCACGGCCCTTGCGAACGAGAGAACGAGAGGAGGATTCGAAAGTGACCCCGTCGATGACTACATCATGGGTCGAGGACGGTACTTGCGTTGATCTTGAGAATGGGCGAGATCCTTGTTGGGCAACCTTGTGTTGGTTGATTGCACCTGGAAGTTCGTGAGTGACGTTTAGTGATGATTATAACGGTGAATTCACCTGTAAGACGGGCGATTTCTGCCTTGAGCGCTGCGTCGGACGTCGAGGCCATCATGGAAGGGAACAACGAGCAACACAGCCGAGTATGACTGATTGTTTACTATCCACATTTGGAAATCAACCATCATGCCCCGCTTCCTCCAATTCATCGTATTCGCTCTCTTCTGCGCTCTCTGGCTTACAAGTCGCCTACCGTCCCCGCCCAGCGATGTCATGGTGCACGCTCAGGCCCCCTTTGTCGAGGTCCATTCGCTGACCGTCGTAGTGCCCCTCATGTCGAGCACGCTCGTCGCCTTGGACGATCTGTTGGACCCCTTTCTTGTCTCCACAAACATCATATATGAAGTCGCGATTGTCTGTCCCTATCCACTTGTTTCAGACGCCCATCGCAAGCTCCGCGTTGTTCTGTCGAACGCTCCGCTTGGACATCCAAAGGTTTCCCTATATCCATGGCCGGGCCTCAAGCATCACCATCAAGCCTCTCTCGAGGTCATCGCTCGAGTAAAGACGCAATGGGTTCTACTCATCGATGAACACGGCTTCAAACAAGTAGCCGAGTGCGACAGAGCATATCTGCTGCACCCGCGTGCAGTGCCTCTGCCTGTTGGACCCCGCGGATTCGCGGATTCGCCTCATAATTGGTCTCAGCTCTCGCCTTCCAACCATGTACAACCAGCGGCGTTTCTCGTTCCTCCCTTTGTCGCTCCCTCCGGTCTGCTGGCTGGAGCATCTCTCACTTCTGCATCTTTCTCGGTCTGGCCTGTGCTAGGAAATTACATTGCAAAATCGACGCTCGGTTCATTTGGTGGCATCGTCATCGGCGCGGATATCTTGGACGCTGTAGCTTGTAATTCCGGGACGGTATTTGACGTCACCTTCCCCAACAAAGAATCAGACGACGCTCCAGACTCTCGCACTCTAGCCGATCTCGGTTCCTTACCCATCTCCTCCAAAGGGTTCTTTGTTTTGGCATTTCCTCACGAGGAGGACCTCAGAAACTTCATCCCGGCGGCGTGCAAGCTCCATCACCAAGGATATACTATATTGGCCTATCTTTACGATCCCGTCAACGAAGCTGAATCTTCCGGTGTCGTCAACGAAAGGAACTGTACTATACCCTACTTTCAGCGCTCCAAGGAGATCCCTATTTTCTCCGACTGGCTCAACTCCCTTGGATCCGTACCCGACATCGTGATTGGTTTGGACCACCAGGATCTTGTTTCATCAACGTTCTCATTGATTTTGGAGCAACCCCCTTTTCTCAATACCACCTTGATGAGGCTTCCCCGCCTCGAGTTGCCATATACTGAGTGGATGGGTACCTTGACTCTCCATGAATTGCGCCGTTCGTCATTCTTCTCCCACACACTAATCTTACACTACTTGTGAAATATAGATTGGAACGTCCCCGAAATTGCACTCAGTGTAATCACAAACAATCGGCCATACTCGCTCCGGCGTCTGCTTGAATCGATCCAACGTACGTTGTTCTACGGTGACAAGGTCGATATACGTATCAATATGGACCAAACTTCTGACCCGGAAACTATGCATATCGCGCAAAATTTTGAATGGCTTCATGGCGATATGGTTCTCCACCACCGGGTCATTCACGGAGGCTTACTTCCCGCCGTCGTCGAGTCATGGTACCCAAATTGCAACGACTCCTATGGTTTGTTGCTCGAGGACGACATTGAATTATCACCTCTCTCTTACGCATGGATCAAAATGACCCTCCTGCGTTACAAGTTTGTTCGTATTCAGCCGGGCGAATGTGCATCCTGACATCTTTGATAGATATGGAGATTCCGGCCCATCTTCCTCGAAGCTCTTCGGAATCAGCCTCTACCAGCAGAAAATCATCGAGCTCCGTCCTACAGGCCGCCAATTCTTCAACGCGCGCACACTCTTCCGATCCGCTTCGTTTGATGACCCCTCCACCCCCTACCTCTCGCAAATCCCGTGCAGCTGGGGTGCACTCTACTTTCCCTCTCCCTGGCGCGAGTTCCACGACTACCTCTCCATCCGTCTCTCCCAGTCCGCCCTCCCCATCAGTAACCCAATCGTCCGAGGGGTGCGCTCCAACAAATGGACGAAATCGTGGAAGAAATATTTTATCGAGCTCGTCTACCTCCGCGGCTACGTCATGCTCTACCCAAACTATGACGACTTTGTGTCCCTGTCGACGAACCATCTCGAGGTGGGATCGCACGTCAAGGATGAACCGGGGGAGGTGTACGAGAAGAAGAAAGACCTGTTTTCGCTTCCGTTGATGCATCTCTCGGGTGCGTTGGCGCAGGGCACGGCGTATGGTCCGAGATTGTTGGACTTGCCTGGAGGAGCGTTGCCTGAGTGGGAGCGACTTCCGGTGTTGGATCTCGTGGGGGATGTTTCCTCGATGGAGGTGATCCAAAAACGGGGGGACGAACGGAGGGCTGAGTTGGGCGACTGTTTGGGCAACGCGTCGTCGCTTCACTCGAGTGTACGAGACCTTTTGTGCCATGTCCCTGTCTAGCTTTGTCGATACCTCGAAATCGGAAATTACATTCTCTGTTCTGGCATTACGCGACAAAGTACTGTGGGTGAAACCGCTTCAGCGATATTGGCGAGATGCCGAAACCAAACTAGACACGAGACCAGTAAAACCGATCCATTTAATTTGTACAATTCCCAGAAAACAAGATAACTTTCTGTCCTTCTAACTACGAGACGATACCAAAAGCAGGACCGAGACCTAAAATATGTATGTAATCACAGAGGGAAAAGGAGGTGGGGGTACCATGGCAAAAAGGCAGGACTAACCAGGGAGTCCTACCCTCGCCTAGATCGTAATCTGCGAGCTATCCAAACCCAGCGCATGCAAAAACAAATTCACGTTTGCCAGCTTGGCCTCTCTGTCTTCCTCGTTCATCATACCCCACCCTTTTTGCGCGCTCGCCACGTTTTCGAGCACTTTTTCGCGCAGACCAGCGACCAGCGTGGACTGCTGCTCCGTCGACGCATGGAGTGCCAGCGCAGCGAGGAATTGCCAGACGGGCTGGTCGAGCATCTCTGCGCCGGGAGGCTGTGGAGGCGTGCGACCGTGAATATTGTGTTGTGTGGGCGTAGCCGCAAGCTGGAGGGTACGTCGTGTAGAGGGGAAGAGCAGGAGGAAATGAGGTGCGAGTAGTTGGAACAGGTGATCAAACATGAGTTGCCTGGCAAAAAAAACGGAATTAGATGAGTCGTTTGCCGCACCGAGGGGTCCTCGATGTCCGTACCATTGTTCAGCGTCCTCGGTTGTAGGAATCTCCGTCTCGGGAATACCACTCATTCCCTGCTTGATGATTTCCACCCGACTCATGAAGAGCGTCAGTATTGCAATTCCAGGCTGCAACCTCTTAGTTACCGTTATCCTGTAAAAGTAACACCACGTACCCTAGTCTGCGCAATCATCACTGCATCACTCCTGTCCAAGAGCAACCCCAAAAGACCGGAGATAAGCCTGAGCTCTGCCTTGGCTACGACCGGCAAGATACTCTGCAGCACACTTCCGAGGAAGGCTTGCGTTTGCCTCTCCACCTCGTCTCTGTCAGGTGGGTTCACATCACTTTTGGAAGAAGGCGATCTGCTTTGTGTGTGAAGGTGGGAATCTTCAGGCAGATCGAGTAGGTGAGCATATTTGACGACGTCTAGCTGAGAGAAGCATGCGATGAGAAGGGTCAGCAGAGTGAGCATGCGACTGGGTTGGATGTGACGACTGAGCCTCGGCAAGATTCTTTTGCCTTTTGCCGGAGTGAGTAGTGAGATGAACGGATGAGGGTCGCTACACATCCCAAATATCAGTGCGATCTGCTTTGCATCATAGGTCTGGTGCAGAGGCTGACCTGGTCTCGAGAGGTACCAAGACATTTAGGCCAACCCATATTTCCTCAATGAGGCTTTCATAATCTGCCTCCCTATGGCACATTCAATTTCAGTGACTAACACCGATGCCAAGCTAGCACGCACCAGGCAACGACAGCTTCCTCGTCTTCCTCTTCAGGCTGGTCTCGCCTCAGTTGCTCGATATTGAGTACAAGATCGTACAGCGACTCGAGGGTAACAAGAACCTCACGCTGCGTGAGGGGATCTTTCCTGACCACACCGTCTTGCTATAACAGATTAAGTCATGAAAGAAGACGACGACAATGAGAAGCCAACTTACACCAGCTGCGTCACCCAACGCCTCCCGCCCTAGTTTCGCAGCTTCGCGTACCGCGCCATCGCTGTCTTTACTGAGACTGTGTCCCTGTCCATCCTCTCTCGAGATGTGCGGATGCGTACCCGACAGTGTGGCGGCCGCATTAGCAGAATCCACCTGTAGGAGTTGACGCGGAGCAGCTTTATAGCTTCGTCCAGACGTTTTACCGAGGGCGCCTTGGAGACTGTGCAACGCTGGATATCAACGCGAGTCAACATCTGCCCTCGAATTGTCCGAGGAAGACTTACAGTGCAGCCCTTTCTCCCTTTCCCTCATTCTGGCGCTATTAACGATCCGCTCCACTTGCGCCTCCATCTTTTGCATAGCGCTGGGTCTCCTACCACCTGTCTTTTGTCCTGGCATACCCAATCCTACACCACCTCCACTTCCGAACTTCAACACGCGCTCTGAATCGGTACCAGTTTGGAGACCCAGACGAGAACGCAGAATGGCACCATAAACCTGTGCGTAAAAGTCTTCTGCATATGGATCTTGAGTAACAAGTTGCGATACTTGAATGCGGGTTATAAAGTCCTTGTCGGATTGCGTCATAAGGTCGTTATAGCGTGACTACGAGAAATGATCTAGATTACACTGCTCCCGCGCAGAAACCGTGAGATGATTTACCATGTGAGCGATCTTGGAAGCTTTTCTCCGTCGCTTTTCCTCCATCCGCTCGGTCTCCATGATCTTGCGCATAGCTTCTGCTCTGAGGGCCTCTTGCTCCACCTGACTGATGCCTTGCATATCTCGCATGAACTCCGCCTGAGCCATCTCAGACAGGAGCCTCTGCTGAAGCTGGATGCTCTGCGGCAAAAACTGCGCGTTATGCTGGTTGATAAGCGGTAGCTCCCCGCCTCCACTCGTAGAAAAGGCAGGAGCGGCAGGAGAATGCGTGCGACGTTGTTGCAATGCCTGCAGGTCAGCGTAGCTTGCCTGTCGGCGGGCCTGGAGCGATGGTTGCTGCTGAAGCTGCGAAAGTTGCTGGGCACGAAGTTGCCTCTCGAGCTCCTCCATTCTCAAGCGTTCCTGCAACTCCTTCAATCGCTCTTGCTGCTGCCTCTCTTGTTCCTGCTGAAGCATCAGGATCTGTTGCTGGTGTTGATGCTGTTGATGGAACCTGGGCGACTGCGTCCTCGGCAACAGAGTCTGGGCTGGCGTATGATGTGCCAAGCGCGGAGGTGGCGTCACCTGTTGTTGGTGGACCTGATGAAGACGAAGTTGCTGTTCTTGCTGGATAAGTTGCTGCTGTTGAAGTTGCAAAAGGCGGAGACGGTCTTGATCTCGAAGCTGTTGCTGCTGTTGCTGCTGTAACAATTGCTGTTCCTCCGCCAATCTCAACTCCCGTTCCCGTTGCCTGAGTTCTAGCTCCTGGCGTTGCCGTGCTTGCTGAGCAACGAGCTTCATCTCAGCCTCGATCTCCTGTACTGTTCGAGCCCCAAGCGGGTTAGCGCCATGTGAGATAGGCTGGTGCAGCTGTTGATCGAACGCGCGATGATGATCGGCGAGTGCCTGTTGACCATGAGCGAGAGAGGTTGGCGTCGACGACCCAAGATGCCTGGATGTCGACGAAGGACGATGATCCGTGGGCCACGTTGCTCCGTTGGCACCTCGGAGCAGTGAAAACGGTGACTTGTCGTCCCAAATCGACTCAAGCGAGTGCGCGGCGGAAGGCGCGGAAAGAGGCACCGGAGAAATGCCTACCCACGTTAGGGAAAGAGGGTGCGGTGGATAAGTACCGGGACTATCAACGTCGAATGAGAGGAGCAGGTCGCTTACCTCGCTCAGAGAGCCTCGGAGCAGCGTAGGTACGCTCTTGGGCAGGCGTGCGCTCCCTCGGAGGTTCTTGGGGAGTTGCACGGCGATCGAGTTTACCACCAATTGGATCTGGGAACGCCTGGCTCGAAAAATCGAAATCTTTGCCTGTGATTCAGGTTATTATTGCCAATGAGAGGCAGGATCCCCGTTAATGTTATCAGATCCGAGAACGCTGCGAGTTGTAGACTAACCGACAGCGCCAGTCCCACCAAAAGTCTCGTCATTCAACTCATCGCCGCCCTCCTGCAGGGCATCGCCGAGGCCGTCGTAGCTGTCTTCCCCCCAAGTGTAGACCGCGAGGTCCTCGGATTCTTGCAACCCGCCTTCCAAGAATTTCTTCTTGTCTTGTTCTAGATTGCTGGTCTCGAAACCAAAGAAAGACATAGAAGAAAGTTTTCCTGGT
>JBBPQP010000108.1:0-48990 GCA_038092555.1 Boletus subgraveolens
AGCACGAGTACGCTTTATCCGTTTTTCGCCGCTGCATCAACTTACTGGTGCTTGAAACCCAGGGACATTGACCTTCTCAAGTGTCGGTCTCTAGGGGTCTTACGAAAGTGCGTTTCGAGGCGGTCTCTTGGTCAGGTGGTCGTGTTGACCTGTTTCCCGTCTTGCTCGCCAACAGGTTCACCGATGATCAGGTCCTAAAGGGGACGTTCGTCCAAGAACTTGAAAAAGTTGCACGGATTCTCCGCCCCTTTGTTCACTGGTAAGCAGGTACCTATTAAATGCGATTCCCGAGGGCTCAATGTGCTCTTTGATCCAAAGTCTCAATGACATGATGACATTGCCTGTGGAAAGTGACTCTAGCGATGATGATGCCCTCGAGTGAATTCGTGGTGACTCTCGAGTCTGACTTGAATGATCTATAACGTGTATCGGTATACTTGAGCAATCGATGATCTCGCATTCGCTGGCAAAATACACTACACAAACAAAGACGACTGAAAGCATACTATACAAACACATGGACGCCAAACTAGGGAGCGATCAACGCATCGAGGAGAGTGTTACCAGTATACATCAACTATAACTTCCTTTACGGTCTACAGATTGGACTCTATCCAACTGTCCGTTCATCCGCCTTTGTCCCAGTCTTAGACCGCAACCAACTTGGCGTCGGTGTAGATCGGGAGGTCACCATATTTGACCCCGCCCCCGAGATCCTGCGACCACTGGACCATCTTTGAATTTCCGTAAGGAGGCAGTGCGTCGTCACCTGCGGAAACGTACTAGAGTATCAAGATCATCAGATCATCATACCAAGGAACGAACGAAAGTGAAAAGCGTCCTTACTGGGGGCAAGAAACTGTCGCGATCAAACTGGCTCTTCTTGATCAAGGGGACAGTTACCGTCAACATCTGGGAAACAAGGATCGGTCGGTGGACAGCACTATGTGACACTATTTGGCACGTACGATGGCATCGCTAAACAACCAAGGTGAACTCGCCCTCCAAACGGGAGCGGCTCCATACGAGGGGGCAGAGAGCGCGTCCGTTCTGGTCCATAGATCTACCAACCTCATCACGCGTACTTTTCCCTTGGGGCAGCAACGTCATTACTTGGACGCGCAGGAAAGATGGCAACGGAAACGGGGAGGAACACGCACGAGGTATTTCCAGACAACCACGGGTGCGGACAAGACAATCCACATCACGACCGTTGCTGTAAAACAGCTGAATCGGACAAGCCATACTTGCTTGTCTACGTCAATGGTGGTGTTCTCCAGGGCCTGGAGGGCGATGTGGTAGGTCGCAATGGGGACCAAAAAGGTCAGCCTCCACGAACGAGATATCAGGATCTACGCTGGAACAGGGGGTGGGGTGAAGACGTACATCAAGATGACAACTAGATAGGCTCTCTCGAGGGTGGGCCGACAGTACTGCGACGCTAACCGGGCGAGAGTCGACACACGGATCTCCCATGTGTTGGGTGAGACCTATACGAGGAGACGGTTGAGTTCACCCAGGCGAGAGAGTGGTGGATTGCGACGAACGTAATCCTTCAGTTCAAAAGGCAACGTAGGCGGGACTTGAGAGTGAACCAATTCCTGATCATAAAGTCATTCAGCTCTCTCCAGTTGCAAAAGCAAGAGACAAGCGGATCAGCTCACCACTACGACATCGGTAGTGGCTCGTTTCGGGTCAACTGAGAAAGGAACGCTCATAGCGGGATTACGGCAAAAGTGAGCGACGGTTTGAGTGTGAGTAGCGAGTGAAGTCGTGAGTTGGAGAGGACCAGCTCCAAGTGGCACTATCTGTCGTGGCTTGCCAGGGATAAGGGACAGCAATGCACCAGGCGGGATCACAGCCTACTATAAGTAGTACTTCGCAAAAGAAAAAAAAAAGGAAAAGTGTTGCCAATCGGCGGCCATACATGATAAAGTTGGGCGACATGACAACAATCTGGTTGGCAACAAGCTCACTCTAGCTTGGCATTCCCTTGTTTGTTGTTCGACACCCTCATGATTTCGGTCGCCAGTGTGGGTATCATCAGGCTCAGATCTCCAGACTGTTAGCAACGAAGAGAAGAAAAACATTCTAAAACATGGGTTCGAAACTACTCCAGCCCTGGCTAGCAATCGGGTCGGTCTGAGTGCCATACTGTATACCCACTGTACATCTTGTAGTAAGGTACGGATCGTCGTTTTTCATTAATGGTCGACATCGGCTGCATGATGAAACAAATTGCAAGTCATAAGTAAAGCTCGTCACTCTTTCTTAAGTTGGGCGACCGGTAGGCGGTATATGGGCAGAGTGAAATATTTCCGTGTCCCTCCCCATCGTCCATCGTCTCCTGGGTCGTCCACTCCAATCTCGACATCATGCCAATGGACCTCGGCTCCGATTTCAGACAAGTGACAATCGGACACGCGAGTATAGACATCGTAGAAAAGCGCATCTTGATGCTTTTGGTGAGCATCCATCTAGAAGACCGAGGAGAGAAAACCTCGGACGTACTCGTCGCGGCAAATCCATTGAAAAAACTAAACCGAGCGTCGGGCCCGTCTAGGAGATCTGGCAGACGTTTGAAGAACTTGTAAAACTCTGCAGATATGCTAAGGGTCACCCTTTGGCTAAGGACGGTGAGCTCACCGTCGTAGTGTTCCGCGAATGTGTCGATGTAGATGACATCAAACTTGCCCAGCCCCAGAAACTCATCGCTGGAGAGTACGTCTTGCCACTTGCCTTTCAGAATCTTGACGTCCGCCTTCTCGTGCCATCCCATTTCTTCCAGGTGAGTCAGCACATCGGGGTGTGCCTCGACGATGCCATGGAGAGATGGTGGTTTGGAGAGGGATTGAAACATGGTGTCGATCTTGCCAAACGTCAGACATGGTCACGTAGAACGGAAGCGGGATTCACGAACGATACCCAGACCAAATCCGATGTTGAGAACCTTTAGTCCATTGTCCAGTTTTGGGTGACTCGAGCAAAGTTCGTTGACCGTTTTACGCACTGGATATTGTCGTATGCAACACGCACGTGGTCGGGCAGACAGTCAAACTACTTACTGATCTCACGTTCCCATCCCATCATAACGCCTACCTCTCCACCATCCTCGAGTTTGAGAAGGCATATTTCTTGACCCTTGGCATCTTCGGTGTATTGTAAGCGTGAATCCAGGAAGGCATCTGTGGATGCGGCTGCTGAGGCATCGTCGTTACGGATCACCAAGGAGGAGGGTGCTTCGATCAGTGATGACTTGGAAGAGACGAGTGTAAGAAGTAATTCTGTCAGAGATTCAACAAGGGTGAACAGAAAGTAATTGTACATGGAGCACCTGCACGAATGCCAGCGTCACGAATGGGGGTATAACACGCGTTGTTGTTCATGGATAGGGCGATGTCGCCTGCCGTATTCCCAAGATTATCCACTGATGTGCGGGCGATGTGAGGGTTGGACAGGATAGGATAGGAAGGACTCGCCTGCGTTCCATAGTGCACCTTCTTCGAGGAGGATCTTTACGAGCTGGTCGTCGCCGACATACGCGGCGGCGTGCAAGGGAGAGGTTCCTTCGTTGTCCTGGAACCAGAGTGGTGCACCTGCGTCGATGAGGTCTCGAATGTTGTCCATGGGCTCCTTTTCAAGGATCGCCTGGATCAGGGTGGTTCCAAGTTCTGTGAGGGTGTTTATTTCTTCCATAAGCTCGACATCTTCGATTATCTGAACATCTGGGTCCTGTGGGCTGTTATCGCTCATTGCGAATGCTGTTCTTTTATGGTTTCTATTGTCAAGAAACAGAGTAGAACGGGGTCATTTTATTCATTGCCTTGATGGAATCAATGTACTCACTCACTGGCGGGAGTCGAAAGGGATTAGACGCGGACTGGCGATCAATGATAGTGGATTACATAATGGGTCACTGCGCTTGACTAGCTACCATCATGTCAGAATACTGGGTGTCGCACAAGCGGTACCACTGCAAGTACTGTAACATCTACATCGCGGACGACAAGCCATCGCGACAACAGCACGAGAATGGACTGCGACACAAAGGGAACGTGGAACGGTTCGTGAGGGGGCTGTACAAGGAGGGGGAAAAGCGAGTGAGGGAGAGGGAGGAGGAGAAGGGGATCATGGCGAGCGTTGGGAAGGTGTGTCTGGTGGATTGCCGCTGCCACGGCACTGACAGTTTGATGACAGGCAGCGGAAGCGGCGTATGCGCTGGACGTCGCATCCGGACGCGCAGGGAGCTCATCGGGAGAAGCGAGTCGGCAAACGGCGGCTACACCAAAAACAAAGGCGAAGATGGTGAAACCGTCTGATCCGTACGCCAATTACAGCACCGCAGCATCGCTTGGGTACGGAGACCCTGACGCAGAGGAGGCACAGCAAAGGAAGCAAGCGGGTACACCGGGGACATGGACGGTGGTGGTAAAGACTGAGGAAGAGACAAAGGGAAGCGAAGAAGGGCGAGGGGAGAAACGGGGGGCAGCGGAGGTAGGGGAGGAGGACGTGCGGGCGTTCAAGCTGCGGAAGAAAACGGTGTCTGTCGGACTCGGTGAGATTTATGATCCAGGCAGGTTAGAAGAAGAGTCGGACCGGGCTGGTTCAAAGGTGGAACCGAGCGAACCGAGAGAAGTTGAGCCGAGTCTATTCCGAAAACGGAAAGGTCGACCGTCTCGGTAGTGGCTGTGTAACGTGATGTATCCGATGGATGGATGTCAGACTCGCCCACTTCCCCTCCTGCCAATCGAACATTGACTTTATTCTTCACGACGATGGCCAACGCTGAACCCCCCGCACCATCGTCGTTGGACATGTCCTCCCTCTCTTTCACTGCATCTCATCCACAGGTTCAATACAGGCTATACAAGACCAGGTTCGCTGGCCTATTCGGCTTTGTGCGTCATTCCCGCGTCTTTTTTTACATTTTTTTCTCACTGTACCCCAGGTCATCCTCGCCTTCGTCACTGGCATGCCATGGGCCTGGTTCGGGCCAATTTCCACAGAAGGTATTCCTCTAGCCATCCTTGTCGATACCCCAGGCTCATCCCCATCCCGTGTTTCAGCTGCCACAGAGTTTGACATAACCGTGGACCAAGTCAATTGGCTTGGTAACATTATCTCCTGTATATTCATACCCGTTTCACTTCTTATCCCTATTTTCTGCTCTCGTTTTGGCATCGCTCGTTGTGTATGTCTCCCATCCGTCCCATCCTCCTACCCTCATTTCCTCCCCTCTAGGCTCAAATTGGTGCCCTCATGACCCTCATCTCCGGATGGATTCGTTATGCTGCCACCGCTCCCTCTCTGTCATCCCAGTCCGCCTACGCCCTTCTCATGTTTGGTCAGGTAATATCATACCCTTCACTTCGCCTCAATCTGCCTCATCTTCTTTCTACCAAAGATATTCTCTGCATCTGGACAACCCATCTTTCAGGTCCTTGGTCCCATGTATTCTGAAAAATGGTTCGATCTCAAGGGCCGCACTACCGCAACCATGGTCATTGCGATTGGTCCGTCCACTTTCCATTCCCCCTCCCCAGCCTTCTCATTCTCTTGTCTATACAGCCAATCCAGTAGGCGGCGCAATCGGCCAGCTGCTCTCTCCCCTCGTCGGTACTGCCCGCCAATCTGTCAGTCATCCCTATTACATCACCCTATCCTCCCTTCCATCCGCCACCCATACTCATCACCTCACCATCTCCTTAGGTTTTGGTTTTAGCAATCATCTCCACAGCTGCTATACCAGCTGTCCTCTTCATCACCGATGCCCCCCCCACTCCCCCCAGTAAGCCCAAAACCCTTTCCCTACCTCCCGAAATAGACCCCAATCATCTTCTTAGCCTATGCTGGTTCCAAACCCCCTCAAACCCTGACATCTCTCTGCCGCGCCCTCTTGGGTTGGTCGGTTCCATCAGATGCATACATGACCTTGCATGAACGCCTCGACTTTGTCATCGTTACTCTCCTTTTTGGAGTATTGGTTGGCGCTGACAATGCTCTTAGTGTTTTGTCTGCCGAGTGGTTCGTAAGTACCATTTTCCCCTGCTTGTCAACCCACACTACTCTACAATCGCCCACCTCCTAGCAACCCATGGGATATTCGGACACGATCGCTGGACTAATGGGTGCATCCTTGCTACTGTCGGGTATCATCGCGGCAATCATCACTGCACCATTATTCGACCGAATCTTCACACATAGGCTCGGTATCACCCTCAAGATCCTCGTCCCAATCGTAGCAGTGGGTTGGTTTTCCTTGATCTGGGCTGGTAGGCTTCTTTTTTTTTCCTACCCCGATTCTATTCTGATTGCTACAAGTCCGCCCAAATAACACCGCCGCTCTGTTTGCCATTTTCGCCGTCATCGGGATATGTTCCCTGACGATGCTCCCTATTGGTCTGGAACTTGGGGTCGAGCTGACGAGGAATGCAGATGCGAGCTCGGCCATTTTATGGTGCAGGTGAGCATACATTTGCAACTCACTTCGGCTGCACTCACGCCTCATAGTGGGAACTTGTTGGGTATCATCTTCATCCTGGGTGTGTTTGCTTTCGTCTATTTGTCTGGTGTACTCATCAGTTTATTTCGATCTAGTGGAAGGTGCCCTTCGTGCCTCCGCAACCGCAAACCCGCCATACAACATGCACAATGCTCTTATCTTCCATGGGACAACGGTTATGGTTTTCGGAGTGATTGTATTCTTTGTGCGCGCGCGGCAAGCCCGCCGAGAGTTGGACGAAACTATGGCAGCAGAAAATGTTGCCCCCGTGGTTTCCAGTCCTACTACCGCTGAAAAACTCGAGGGAACAGCGGAAGGGCTCAAAATAACGATGGTCCCCCCGTGACGGTCGGTTTAGACAAGGAGTTAGATGTGAGGGGTAGAGGGCGGACTTTCACAGACATGACGTGTGAGGACGTCCGAACTCGACTCGCTAGCTTCTGGCATGTTCTATTTTCTCTTTCGTGACTACCCGCAGCTTGTTGACTCATCACGCATACTGACATATACCGTACTTACGCACATAATCAACCCACATGTTCTCCTGTGCTGCTCACATTAGCTCAGACTGTCCAGGGAATCTTTTATTTTGGACAACGTACTGTCATTGCTCACTCGCTTTCTTAAACCCCTGAAAATACTTTTCCCTGAAATCCTTGTGGGCTGGAGCACGCGAAATTGCTACATTGTTGATATCAGTAGAATCGAACGTGGGTAGCGGATAATTCTCTGTCGTCGCCTTGCGGATCGTGATCAACTACGAGCATCAAATTAGTCCATGTTATACTGCCCAAAGCAGTTCGCGATATCCCACCCGCCTACCCCAACTTCCGAACCCTTGCACAGAATTCGCCACGACCTCCATTCCCTCGCAGAGCGCGGCTTGGACGTCCACCTCCTCGTACGACTCTGTCACCGTGGGCAGGAAAAACACGAGCAATCCGCGTGGTTTGAGTTGGTAGCGAGCAAAGAGAATGAGATCGGCGATCAGGGCGGAGAGCTCGTATGGCTTCGTCGGCGGGATGTACGGTTCGTTCGGGTCCCTGGAACGCATCCAGGTGATGTCCGTGGGTAAGGATCCGGGAAGGACTTACGGTCGGGGAACCTGAGGAGGTGACCTGTCATCACGGAGCTTTTTGCGTCCGAGGCGCTTGGCACCAGCCCGTACGCCGTCTGTTCCATGTGTCAGACTCTGGCTCGCTCCACGGACCAAGTGTATGATCGGATCAGGGGACATACACGGTGGGTCGGTGATGATAGCATCAAAGAGACCGCCACATCTCCAAGGATGGTGCGTGACGTCGAACGTGCAGAGGTCGACGATCCGCTGCGCGACCCCATATTGAGCGGCTGCGCGGATGATGCCCGGGGTGTTAGCTTCAGAACAACGTCAGTTCAGGATATTGCATCCGCGGGGACTAGGGGGCGAGGACGCGACCTTTTCCGCGCATTTGTCGACCGTCAATGTCAGACCCGTACACGTGTGCTCCAAAATAGGCTGTCGTCTGGTCACGATGTCAAGTCATTCGTGCGTACGCTCATGTAGCCATGCATCGGGGTACGCACGTAGGCCATGCTTCCGGTTCCGATGAAGGGGTCGTACATGAGCTTTCCTGATGCGGCCTACTATGACTCGAGCGGCTGGTCCATTATCACGACCAGAGACAGCTCACCTGCGTCTGGTTGGCCATCAGCAATGATATCTCCGCTTCCATGCTCGTGTTCCCAAAGTATGCTCGCTTTTTCACGTCGAACATCCTGATGAGGGACCGCGCCGTGCCCTCCACGACCTGGCGGTGGGCATGACATGGTGCTAGACGAACGAGGGAATGATCGAGTAAAAACGCACCAACCTGCCGAAATAAGCTTGCTTGAATTCACCATCTACGTTTCGGCGCCCATCAGGTTGGCGATCATCCTCGTCTGAATCCAATATGCAGAGACGTCAGCCGTGGTTTCGAGCGGTCTTACGACACGCACATTCTTCGAACACTCCGAGCGTAATCTCTGGATTCTTCATCTCGATCTTGCCCAAAAAATCCATGTAGGCAAAGCTTTCGATCACGTTGCGCTGCCGACGTTGAGAAAGCCCATGATTGTATCCAATCACGGCGAATTTGAAGGAGGTATCTGGGATGTAGCGTTCCCAACGAGATCGAACGCGTTTGTTGGCTTCATGTAGCTCATCGTATGTCGACCCTTGTACGTAGAATTCGTAGATCGACCTGGTGAAGGGCGGAGAGAGAGGGGGGGGTGAGCGACACGTCGGGGCAGTCAAGGTCTTTTGGGGGCGTACTTGATCAAAATACATCTCTTTGCGAGAAGCTTTGCATGTTCCTCTTCCTCCAACCTGAGAATCATGAATGGTCGCTTGACGGCATTGGCGAGGTCCTCGGCAGCATAATAATCGAATCCGACCTGGAAGCCGTGGAGCTCTGCTATAGATCGGAGCTCTGGGACGCGGAATTCCTCGTGTGCTTGAGCGAAAACGAAGAGATAATCGGAAGGTGCCATACTGTGCTTGATCGAAAAGAACTCGGCGCGCGTCTCGAAAGGGTCTTCCGAGACACGCTGGACGATTCGGACTCGGATACACCTAGCCTTTGATGTCTACCACCAATCCAAGTCTGGGGCACGTCGTGCAAGCCGTCGTAAGCTCTATCGACGAGGACAACCGTAAGCCCGTTGACCCCGCGACCTCTTTATCGGATCCGGGCCCGGGCCCGGTGCTGATGTCTAGTATACTTGCAGTCGAGGAAGGAATCGACAAGCTTCGTGCGTTGTTCCCGGACACGACGCTCTTAGCTGCGCTCGACCTCGTCGACCGCGAGAGCGGTATGTAACCCCCTTCTCCATCACGCGCGTTCGCACCGCTCAGGTCGTCGATCTGCAGTGCTCAAGTACCGGACGCCCTGGGGGAGATGCCACTACGAAGTCCTCGGGTCCACTGCGACGTACAGCGTCTTCCCCCGTCTGGGTTGGTCGCCGCACATGTCTTGTTACTGCACCTGCCCTGCTTTCGCATTCGCGGTCCTGATGAGCGAGTCTCATCTAATGGTAAGCCTGCATATTATGATGCTTCGCACCCCACATCATGGTCGAGCTCCGCTGCCAGTGTAAGCATGTGCTCGCTGTCCGTCTCGCAGAGCAACTCTCGAAATGTGTCGAACGTCCCATTGGCGACGACGATCTCCTTGCGAGGCTCACATCCCACGTTCAATAGCAAAAACGAACTCTCTAAGAGAAGCAATGTACGGATATCTATAAGTATCGAACTAAGTGTGCACCGAACCCGAGTACTCTATCATTATTAACAAATAGAGTATAATATATTTAACCTGGGATCATCCCCAGAACGCGCTGCGCCGGGGTATGGCGTCGTAATGACCAGAGCAAGCCCTCTACCTCCTGACTGGGCGAGTCTCTTCCGTCTCTTCATTTCTCTTGATCCTCCCTCGAAGAAGTAATGCGTACTCTTCCAACTCCTTGACCAGAGTCACAATCTCGCCTTCGGTCGGGATCATGCTGGCTTCCATATCATCGCCTTCTAGGTTATCGTCAGAATTCTCATCGTCGGTCAGATCCTCCATGTCTGCATCCGAGTCCGGGGACTGTGGGCGGGCGCCGGAAGGGGCCCTGACACTCCGGTTAGACATCTGCTCTGAGCTGTCTTCAAGGCAAGCCTTGAAGTGAACCCAAGACGCCAGCTTCGTAATTTCCTCGGGCTCCCAGAATCCCCACCACTGTTCTTCCTCTTCCTCTTCCTCGTCGTCGTCATCGTCATCGTCATCTTCGCTATCGTCATCAACGAGGGTACGTTCTGCGACCGGAGGTTTCTTCCCCCAAACAGCAACAAACCAAGACCACCTTCTGAGAGCACTCCGGTCTTCTTCGGACGGCACAAGGGGCTTGCGGCGGGATCTTGATGATCTGTGGGCACGTCCCTGGGAATACGACTGAAGCAGGTCTAGAGCATCTTCGCGCTCGTTCATCCCTGGCGTGAGAGCCCAGTATATGCGCCCCTCTATATCTCTCCCCAAAGGTGAGATTCGAGGAATGCTTGCGTAAGAAGTCACCTTCAGCGCATCATCGATAGCTGCCACGATGCGCCTGTGGTACTCCGTCCTTGACCTGTCCAGCTGCAAACTCGTGTTAACGTGATCGTTTAGTGGAGGAAATAGGCAATTACCCGTTTCCCTGTCGTTTTTCCGCGCTCCTTTTCCTGCTCGAATCGCTCGTTCTCGATACGGTGCGCTTCTCGCGCCTCCTTGGCCCGCTCCTTGGACTCTTGGATTCCCGCTTCGAGTTCCTGTCTCACTGCTTCAGATTCAACGACGGCATCGACGAACGTGGAGATGACGGGAACAAGCTGAGCTGTGCGGAGAACGCTGATACTCCCGGTATTGGACTGATTGGCTCCGCTACGTGTCCGGATGATAGAAACGGACTCTGGAGGAGGCAGAGGGTCCGGAAAGGTGAGAGGAAAGCCAGTGGAGGTGGAGCGAGATGATGTGGATGCGTTCTCTTGCCAGTCACGCAGAGTCGCAAGAGCAGCCCATATCTTGTTGAGGTGTGCGCCGCTTTCTCGTATTGACTTTACGGTGGCCTTCAGATGCTATGAGTTCGATCAGGATCATGCTACATATATGTACGATGGGGCCTACCTTCTCGCGATCTCCTTTGGCATCTACCATATTCAAGAGACCGAGAAGGAGTGATTTGAGACAAGCTTCACTGACCCACGGGGCGAGATTGTCGTCCTCATCCTCGAGATTACGAGTTCGTGGCGACCTTATTTCATCCAGTTCATCCAGATGGCTACGAGAGAGCTCCAAGACAGAGGAGAATCGCAAAGAAAACTCGCGGATGTTAATGCGTTCTTCGGCCTCAGTTCGCGATAGAGTAGTACCCACGGGTGTCCAGATAGGCTTTGCGAGTAACTTTGGTTTAGGGAAAGCCTTTACCTTGGCCTTCGGTGCAGGTTTAGCTTTGGATCCTGTTCCCGACTTTAAAGACTGGGCAGTCTGTTTAGCGCTACCTTTGACTGGTGCTGAGAGTGATTTGTTGTTACTGCCGTGCTTCGAAGCAACGCCATGTACTGCCTGTTGCTGTTTTGTCCTCTTCTCGCCCGGTTTATGTGCCATCGGACCCTAGAGAACGGATCAGATGCATTGTCGACCATGATGTAGTGAACTCACGGCGGCCTCGGGGTCTTGACGCAGCACATCGGCGGCCGAGGTGAGACCGGATTGGCGTGCTGCATTGGCGAGATTCCTGGAAGCACGTATTAGTTTGAATTTCATTTACGAGGATGGCCGCGAACCCTGTTGGTTGCAAGCCCTTGGCCTTTCTGCACGCAACGCAGTTGCAGACGTCATCGCATCGTGGGCACCTGATGCAGATGACTCGTC
This sequence comes from Boletus subgraveolens, assembly GCA_038092555.1. Taxonomy (NCBI): domain Eukaryota; kingdom Fungi; phylum Basidiomycota; class Agaricomycetes; order Boletales; family Boletaceae; genus Boletus; species Boletus subgraveolens. The sequence goes on from JBBPQP010000108.1 coordinate 11,914, forward strand.
ATTGATCTGTGACATCCGGTAGAATGGGACGGAATGGTTACCTGAAGTGATATCCCACTCCGTGGACATGGTTATCCTGGTCTGTTTCGTCATCGGCAAGAATGTCTTCGAGAAGAAGGCCGTAGCGATTCTTGAGGCAAGGCTTGCAGTACTTGGCGTTGCACCTGCGACCCTTGCGGTCTTTTGCGGTACAACGGACGGAGACTGAGGGCGATGTGAGTGCATGGACTGCGGGGAGAAGGGGGTGAAACGAACCCGTGGCGTCACGTTTCTTGTTGCATTGATGGCAGTAGACGAAGCCATTGGGAAACTCGTCGGTCGCGTTCACGACGGGCTGTGGCATTGTGTCTTTTGGACGTTTGTGCTTCTTGATTGCTGGCTGGTCGGCGACGGGGGCCTCAACATCGAGCTTTCTCTTGTTGTTGGTGGGTGCGGGGGGCGTGCTGGAGCTCATCTGAGGGGCAGATGAACGAGACAACGCGTTTTCTTTGTGGCCCGCTGATGACACGTGCGGGAGATGCTTGGGTAGACCCCGCGACGATCCCAGCTCGACGAACAGCGACACTCTGCGCGCGGTACCACCCATCGTCGACAACGTACTGCCTGCTGTTCTCGTCGTGCTCAACGTTGTCCGCGACGCGTCAAAAGTCGAGTCCGCCGCTTCCCTGGTTTAATTGGCACGGTCACGTGCACATTGCTTTCTAGGCCTACCCTTAACAGAAAATCTTCGCTTGGACACGAGTCGGCTCATTCAAGGTACCTTTAATCCATTTTTCATGTCTCACGCAGACCACACACGAGACCCTTGGTAATGCCCCCGTTCTCCTCCAAGACTTCACTGACGACCGTCTCAGCCCATGGGTAATCCTCAACGACTTCGGAGGTGCCTTTGCAATGGGTGCCGTGGGTGGTGGTATATGGCACGGCATAAAGGGCGCTCGAAATTCTCCACGGGTACGCGCCTCAATCCCTCTTTCTTCACTCGCTGATCTCTCCTCATAGGGTGAGCGTCTCGTGGGTGCCATCTCGACAATAAAAGCACGAGCGCCGGTGACCGGTGGTAACTTTGGGGTCTGGGGTGGCATGTTCTCAACATTCGACTGTGCAGTCAAGGGATGGCGGCAAAAAGAGGATGCTTGGAATCCCATCATCTCTGGTTTCATGACCGGCGGTTGCTTAGCTGCTCGCAGTGAGTTTTTTTGACACCCGAGTTTCTCCTGGAACCATATTTGTCGCCATCTCTGCGCGTTCGGATCATTCGCTTATGCATTCCCAGGTGGTCCAAAATCCGCTCTAGGATCCGCCATTGCTTGTGGCATTCTACTCGGTGTTTTCGAGGGTGTCGGTGTCCTGCTTTCCCGTGTCTTCAGCGAGGGAACACGACCACAACTACCTCCACGTACGTGTATCCTCTCTTGCAATGACATCCCACCAAGACAGCCTCCCAGTACCAGAAAACATGGCGCCACAGCCTTCACCCGCCAGCCACTAGACGTTATATATTTTATCTTGCTTTACTACCCATCTCAATGTATAATCGCCATTCAATGCATGGATACTTTGGCCAATGGCAAGGCGCGTATATTTTACTTGCAAACTTGAGAATGTAATCAACTCCAACGAATCATTGGATCACGCTCTCGTTGCAACTACCCGGATTGCTTGCCTCGTACAGGGTTTGATATCAGACTGGCTGCGGTGCATCACCGTCTTTCGGTCAAGATTGCAATTGGAGACTCTTGTTCCAGTACGTTTGTTTCTCCCGTTGACGCTGTAAAGGCCGTTCTTCTTGAAACTGCCGCGAGTCCACAGAGCCTATGTCAAGCGTAGGCGACGCAACGTCGACCGTCCTTCCGATGTCCTCCCCGATATCGCGGACGAGCACAACTAATACCGATCCTCCCTATACTCCTGCAAATGAGTTGTACGCTCTTCGAGCTTCAAAGCCAGGTGTTGCAGGCCCTCGGGAAATGACCCTCGCTCACAATACAGGACCGCATATCGGGGCATATAACACCTCCGCCCTCGAGCAGGCATTCAAGTATGCGGGCGAACGTGGAGACCTCATAGCCCATGAGCCTCACCCGTTGACCGATCAAGTCCTGAGTCCTGGTCATGCCTCGACGCTGCATCGGCAGTCGACGAAGCAGTTAATACATCGATTCGAATCCATGACAGACGCGGCAGAGATGGTCCAAGTTTTGAGGCCCCCTGGTTCTACCCGTGCATCTTCGGAGATCGAGTCGCACGACATGCATCGATCTTTTCTCGCCGTTGCATCCCACAAGAGTAAGAGAAGATCTTTGAGTAACTCCCTGCGAAACTTCATGTCCGTCTTCAAGAAGAAGAAGGACAAGGAATCAGACGACGACGATTATGTTCCACCTTATCACGCTCCTGAACTACATATCGCCGCACCGGAGGAGCCCGCATCTCTTCCAAAATCCCAGATGGTCTCGCGTCCCTCGGGGAAAGAAATAGCTTTGTCCCTCAACACAGCCGGATCCGTGTTCTCTGGTTCTTTACTTTACCTCTCGCGGCCGCCGTCTCATCCACCTGTCTGGATATCATGCACAGTGGTATTATACGACTCTCACCTGCTAATTACTTGGTATACGATGCATGACGCCCCTTCCAATCACATTATCCAGTTAGACGGGTTTATGAACGTACGCTCTATCAATGAACGAGTGTCACGACCCGACAATGAAGGTGATCTGAAGACCTTTGAGTTGTCCTTTGAGGGTCGACCGAGAGAAACATTTGCCGCGACTTCTAGTCAGGACCGTGCGCGATGGGTTGGTGCAATCTGGTGAGATCCAACGTCTGTTCCCCGCTCCCAAATCTCACTTCGATGCAGGGATGCAGTTCTCAGTTCACAACGGAGAAGTGAAACTGCGTACACGTCGAAGCGCATTGAGACCCTTAGTATCAGAACAGATGTTACCCCTGAACACGAAGAAATTGGTCAACGCCTACAATCCCCTTCACCCCCTGAAGAAGCACGCTCTGAATATACATCTTCTAGTGCGCCGAAAACGCCTTTGACTCAACAAACGCCGCCACCTACACCAGTTGCCAAGTCACCACGTCACACACTTTCTCCACTGTCTATCTCCCCACCTCGTCCCCCATCCCAATTCTCCGATTCTCACTCTCGATCCAAGAGCCCTTCTATTGCCAACCTTGGAACGTTGTCCGTGGTCACGCAACGCCTTGCCCAAATCGAGCGTTCTGAACTTGCAAGCCCGGCGCCGAGTGCTATCAGTTCATCCAGCGTGGGCACCGCTCTCCGGCGTGCGCAAATCAACCACCCAACGCACCAGGGACGTCCATTCGCAGAGATTGAGAGGCTCCAAGAAGAAGATGTGGAAGGGAACTTGAGTAAAGTCGTGGAGACACCTTCAACGGACGCTTCTATCGTGATTCCACTTCCCAAGCCACCAAATGTACCGCCTTCCGAGACCGCCTCTGTGCGGAGTGCATTTAGGAGGAATCGTGCAGAGCGCCAGCCGTCACCTGCACCGTCACCGCCAAGTTCGCCCACGAAAGCATCTACATCACTCGCAACACCAGTAGCTACTTTACGGGCTAAGCTCTCAGAGCCAGCAATTCGAGAACACGTCGAGAACCCGCCGACATCCCCGCTTGCCGTTGGTGTGGAGCCCCAGTTGGCGCCCCTAGTAGAGCTTATCAAGGATACTGCTGCGAAGCACTATGACCAAACAGCAGGACTGGGTGAACAGATCATTTCGCTCCAGCGAGACATACATATTCTCCCAAATGAAATACAAGCCTTGTTGGGGCAAGCGGTGGCTGCAGCGGCCAATCCAACACCCAACTCAAATGGCCACATCGACAAAGAGAGTTCGCAGAACATCTTGACCAGCCTCAGAGAGTTGAGGAAGCAAATCCTAATGAACTCAAAACATCCACAGATGGATTCGCTAGTGAAGACGTTCGAGGGCTTGCAGACACAACTTGCGACGCTAGCCCCACTTCTTATGGAGAAGCTGGCGTCCATCGAACAAGGGCAGACGCAACTCCAACTCCAGGCTACACGAGAGGCCGAGCAACCTCCGACGCATGTTGGAACTATGAGGAATCTAGATATTCCTCCTCGCTCACCTCGCCCCTTGTCGCCGACTGAGAGTGGTCTTCGGGACGGGTCCCGCCATGCTTCTGTCGATTTATCAGATGTACACTCGAAACTTGACGAACTTGCATCTCTGTACAGATCCAGTATTTCCACGGTTTCTGCAGAAAGAGAGATCCACGACATTCCCTCGTCACAAACTTCGGACGCCAATTCAGAGAAGGTCTGCTGTTGTCACTGGCGCGCTTTTAAGCTCACTTTACCATCTCTTGTAGCTCCAAGCAATCTTGGATCATCTTAGGTTGGACGAAGAACAGCGGAAGCTCCAGCTCGACCAACAAACTGACAGTGTTCGTTACCTCAATGAATTGAACTCGGTATGTATCAATTACAACTCCCAACCTTTCCGCGACCCATTGGAACTATTGCAACCTTCGCAGTGGCTCGAGACCTTCGTCAATGGGGGCACTGTCCATATCCAATCAGTAGCCGCAAACGTTGAGCAACTTTGCTCTCACCTTGGCATCTCCTCGGAGAGTGACACCGCTGACGGACAGCCCTCTAGCCGGGGGATGCTCAGCGAAATCAGACATCTTATATCATCCGTCCAGACCAAAGCTTTGGGTGAAGGTCAGCTGCAGGCATCCGTCGGTGAACTGATGGACGTGGTCAGAGAACAGATGAAGAACGGCACTGAACAACGAACCGCGCTCGGTGCGGTTTGCCAGGCACTAGTTTTTTAGTCGTCCGTGCTGACTCGAAGGGTTTGTAGTGACAGACTCTGTGCTCGAGATCATCAATCGGCAGCGACACGAGCAAGAACAGATGCTCCGTGCCCTCTCGACAGGTAGGCATCTATTGCTCAATTCGAGATGCTCTCATTGTCTTGACATTTCCCGCAGAGCTCACGAACGAGATTCGCGGGGAAAGACTGCGATTCGTGGAAGCCATGAAGGAGGCTACAGCTATCAACGTCCAAGGTAAGCTGGATGGCGGATAGAAGAGAGCGCATCGCTGACATGACGCAGCGCATGTCGAGCACTTCAAAGCAGAGTTGAGCCGAGAGGTGGCTGCGATGACTCAGGATGTCGGAAGACTCCACCAGGAAAAACAAGTGATTGAACAACAGATTGCAGATTTGTTTGGGTTTTATTCCAAGCAGAAACAAGAAGCAGAGGTTCGTCTCGCCTATGTTGAGCACGATCCGGCTGAGCCCTTGGCATTGTTTAATCCACAGAATAACGCACGCCGCAACGCACCTCCGAGGTCAGCGGGGTTCAGTAATTTGCAAAATTTACCCTCGTCGACAACGAAGCGACCGCGGCGGCCGTTGCCCCATCCTGTCTTCCAAAGGAAAGATTGAAGCGTGGTGCGCCGCGAAACGGCAGGACAGCGGAAAAGCCGAAAGCCGAGGGGAGAGAGCTGAGTAGCGTTGTATTACTGTGGGTCGGATGTGTCTACATCTAATGGCTCCAGCTTGAAGAATTCCGTTGTTTTAACGAGCGTGATCTTATCGTGAGAGTGAGAGGAACTTCCTTGCATCTTCCCAACCCATCCTTTCTCGTTCTTTCCCAAGTAGTGCACCTCTACGCACTTCCTCAGCAGTGATGACGTTCCAATCATCGTACCGGGTAACTAGCCCGTCCTTTATTCCCTGCTTGATCTCCTCGGGCGGATCCTCGGGATGATGAACAAGGTTCGGCATGAGAGTATTAGGTGCCGCTTCGCTCCATTGTTCTCCAGTCGGTGCCGTCTCCACACTCCCATTCCCAGTGCTGTCGGACGTAATGTCGGATATAATTGTATCAGCAACCGCGTATGCGTCCATCATTGTCGTGGCCAGCACGCCTTTAGCGCCGTTAGCACTCCATCCGGAAGCATACATGTTTCTCAGGGGAATGCCAGACTCGGATAGAATGCGGCCCCCGCGTGCTCGGAGGTGGGCGGAGGATGGATCGAAGAAAGCCGTGCCTGGATCTACATGGAAGCCAAGCGACGTGACAACGAGGGAAGTAGTGAGTGTGGAAGTCTGATCTGTTGAGATTGCGCGGCCAGTGGAAGGATCAAGAAAGGTGTGTGCGAGTGTGAGCTCGGCAGCGGTGGGGGAAGAACGGGACGGCGAAAGAGCAGTAGGCATGCGATAGAAATCGAGAGACCAAGTTTTCTGGGTGCTTCCAAACCGACTTTGAGACCCTTTGCGAAGAAGCTCTAAGGTACGGCGCTGTTGGCGAGACAAGGTTGTCCCCTCTGGGAGGGCGAGGAGGGAGGGGTCAAGAGGGACCATGGAAGCATCTGGGAGGTGCATCATCTCGCGCAATTCCTTGTTCGTGAAAGCTGCCTCTAATGGACCGCGTCTACCAATGATGGAGACATGCTTGAGAGTGGACCGGGAGAGAACGTCGAGAACATGTTCGGGGACGTCATATTTCTTGAGAACGGAGGTTGGTGTGAGAAGCATACGAGCGATGTCGAGAGAGACGTTTCCATTGCCTATGAGAGTGAGGTGGGTAATCTTGTCAAGGGCAGGCGGAGGTGGGTTGGAGGGGTGGCGAGTATACCAATGTACGAGGGAGAGTGCAGGAAGGCAATGCGAGGACGAGGATATGTCTGGATGGAGAGTCGGAAGCGTGCACCCAGTTGCAAACAAGAGGTGTGTGTAGTTCTGGAGGAGGGACGAGAGGGGAAGCGGGAGCGAGTGCGGGATCGCAGTGGGCAGCGCGCTGCCGACATGGACGTTGCCAAAGAATCGGAAACGCGGGTCAGCAGCGGTTTGGTCGAACTTGTTCGTGCAGTTCTTGAACGTTGTGAGCAGGGACAGACGAAGGCGACGCCGTGCACGTACCTTGACCTCTGGATGGTCCGGGGCAACACCATAGCGCACGAGGCCGTGTGGTGCCCAGAGACGGTCGAATATGTGCACTCTCAGCGACGACGAGGATAGGTCAGTGCGGGGCACGAGCGACAGCAACCGCGAGGCCACGTAGAACGCAGATGGCCCACCGCCGACGATAGCGAGCTTGGCCGGTAGTGGCATGCCGGTGGGACTTGAACACGTCCGGTGACCAATGCAGGCAACACTCAACGCCGCTGTACTCAAACGTACGTTCTCGGCTTATTCGTTGCTCAGATACAGGCTCATTCAACGAGAAGCGTTCATTAGGGCATTGACATGTCTCTCGCGATACGGCGATGACCTCGTCCTATATGCAGACGCGCAACACTTCACACTGAGCGCGACAAACTCCTCGCTCTCCGCATATTGTCGCTTCAGGTATGGGAGGATGTTCTTTTCGAGATACCGCGTAGGTGGTGGGGTGAATGGGGCAGGCCCGTCGGCTGGCAGCCTCAGCGAACCTCAGGATGTCAAGGGGCAGCTGCTCGTAAAGGTGCGCTTCGTGTGCATCCAGACCTATATATGCACCAATCCAGTTCTCGTAGACACTGTTATCGATATTCAAGCACAGGACCATCGAAAAAACAGTTGAACGGTGCGAGCTGGTCATCGTCGAAGGCCCTTCCAGCGATCCGCCCCAGGAAGACGAGGACACACTGGAAAGTAGGCTTATTGTACGCTTACACTGCAAACACGGTGAGTTCCATTCCCTATCATCGATGTGCAACTTGTCATATGTTCGGCTAGGTATCGTAAAAACCCATCGCTTACCCCTTCTTATACCTACCTCTCTCCTTTCGCCCAGTGTCCCAGAGTCCGAAAACGAATCACGGCTCACCATCGGCCCAAGAGCTATCAAAGACATCACCGAGCACTTCCCCAATGGCCGTGGCACGAAAAGTGATCCTCAGCTTGTGTGGACATTCGGGGACACAGACGTTGATGTGAAAAGTCTTGAGTCGTCTATCGATACAAAAGGTCAGTGCTATCCGCACGTTACATACCAGTGTCCGTAATCTGCTCCTAGGCAGAGCACAGCTAGCCACAGAACTCACCATTAGTGCCGACGAATTCGATGTATACGAAATAGCCGAGCCGCCTATCACCATCGCCTTCCATCTGCGAGAGTTCAACGTCTGTCCTGCTGCTTGTCTGCGTCGTGTGTCAATGCTAACTCAAGCGTTTGTATTAGGCTACAATTGCGTTTGCCGAATCCATGGTTTCAGCACTGGAGCTCCGTTTTACGGACCCTGCTGCGCCACTTTTTATCGACATCGAAGGCGATGAATCTGACGCTCTTTTTGTAATATCCACATCACAACTCCAAGGAACGACATCCAACTCAAACACGAACACACGGAGCTCATCTACACCCAAACCGCAACAACCGGGTGGACAGAAAAGGCCGCATCCAGACAATGAGGCACAGCAATCCTTGAATGCATCAGGCTCAGGCAGGGGAAGAAGCGAGACGCCACGCGTGGAGAAGGCCAAGAAATCGATGAAGGCGGTACAAAGGATGGAGGTTACTGGGGCGACGAGTGTAAGCAGAGAAAACTCGACAGTGATAAAAGATGAACACGCGATGCCACCGCCGACGTTCATTCCCAATCCTGATCGGACGCAGCGAAGTCAATTTGTTTTTCATGCTTCGCAGGACGGAGATTTTGGCGCTGTGGACCACTTTGATTCAGGCGGTGTCGATGGAAACACAAGAGATGGCGACACCAAAGGGAGTGAAAGTTATATTTCTTCTCACTCGGGCGATCCCCTCTTCTATCCACTATCGTCGCAAATTGTTCCACCTCCAGTTCCCTTGACATGCAAGGGACCCACGCAGACTCAACAACGTGCCAAAACCCCACTCTTCTTTCCAATGTCGCAGCTCTCTCAACAAGACGAACAAACAATTAGAGACTCGGGACTTGGTGTAGAATATATGAATCGCGAGGAATTAGAGGCCATGCTAGAGGGAGACGGGGAGGAAGTTGAACTTGACATCACAAAGGAGATGAAGATGGAGCCAGGGGTCAGTTTCTCGGATGGAGGGGGGGACGGTGGAGAGAGTTTGGACCTGTTCGAGGACGAATTTGGGCCTACACAAGACGGAGATAAGGATGGCAAGAAGGTAAGCTGGTTCTGGTTGTTTCTCCACGTCTTGCGTGTATTCAAGACGGGTTTTCAGGCATTCCAGCCATTGTTTGAGGATTAGGCCGTTTTGTTCACTTATGCTACTTATTGCTCTACGCGCTGGGCTAGTGTAGTTTCCTACTCGGGTCCTGTGAAGTTTGAAATTTGAACTTGAAATTTGAAACACTGATACTTACATTATGTACACGACATATTTAAATTTATACTAGCACACTGGTGTCATCCATGTCTCGCCGTGCCAGTCACTACACTGTCTTCAAGTCCCTCCCGGTTTTCCTCCGCACTAATGTAGTCCACACCTCAAGGCTGCCGCGCGCAAAGCCAAGACACCGGAGTCCCTTGTCAACTGGGGCTGTCCCAATCTCGACTAAACGACCAAGCGGAAATCCATGGATCCTTTACCCGGCCGCAGCACTATTACTTGGGGGTGCAGGGTACGTCGCGTATGAGAATTGCCAGCCATTCAGACACACATTGTTGGCCGTCGTGCGTTGTTCCCGGATAGCTCGTATGTGCACAAGTTATCTTTGGTACGCCGCTGATCGCAGACATGAATGGTTCACTATGCCGTCAACTTTCTGGCTCAATATTCATCTATTCAGGTGCCGCAATCGCAGGAGCCATCGACTACAAGTACACGTTTGCTCACAGTTACCTGTCCGCGGAGGAAAGGCAGCAAGCGTATTCAGAGTGTCATATGCGTAGTGCGAAGAGGGTACTGAAGGCACTCCTTGCAAATGGAGGTGCGGATGATTTCTTTCATCACCACAGAAAGTGAAGCCCACACAACTCGAATTATATCCTAGGCGTCTTTATAAAGTTGGGTCAACATGTGGCTTCGCTGTACGTTCGCAATCATTGTCTGGATGAGCATAGTACTACCCCGTGGGGTTTACAGAGTAGTTTTGCCGAAAGAATGGACGAACGCAATGCGACCTTTGCAGGACAAATGCGATCCGACGCCTTATCAAGATGTCGAAGCGCTCTTTCTATCCGATATAGGAAAACCCATTCAAGAACTTTTCGAGGACTTTGACCCTGTTCCAATCGGAGTAGCAAGTTTAGCCCAGGTTCATGTCGGTACGCATAAGGAGTCGGGAAAGCAGGCCGCTGTGAAAGTGGGTTGGTGTTTGGGATATGTGTCGGACACAAAGTTGATGGATGTATAAAACAGTTGCAGCACCCACGCCTTGCGGAGTTTTGTGATATCGATATGGAGATGGTGGAGGTCACGCTTGGTATGTCCATCCCTTTCCTTCTTCGCAATTCCGTAATGAAATTTAAACAACACGCATGTCTGTAGGGTGGATCAAATACTGGTTCCCCGAGTTCGAATTCACATGGCTTGCCGAGGAAATGCGCGAAAACCTTCCGAAGGAAATGGATTTTGTCCATGAAGCGTCGAATGCTCGACGTGCCATGGCTGACTTCGACCACGTTTCTACCTCACTTTACATCCCCGAAGTAATCTCTGCCACGAAACGAGTATTGATCATGGAGTTCATCCAGGGTGCGCGGGTTGACGATCTAGCCTACTTGGCAGAACAAGGTATTGATAGGAATAAGGTGGCACTGGAGCTTACGAGGGTGTTCAGCCGAATGGTGTTCTTGAATGGCTATTTCCATGCTGTGAGGGACGAGTCTTCGTCGGTTAACACGTTACTTATATTGTCATAGGATCCGCATCCAGGTAATCCGTCTTTCCAAAATCCCCCCAATCGACAGTGATTTGAAAAATTCTCACTGTCAGGTAATCTGTTGATTAGGCGTGCCCCACCTAAATCACGTTCGCCGTACAATTTCGAGATTGTGCTTCTGGATCACGGACTGTATTTCGACCTCGATCCGGAACTGCGTATCAATTACAGCAAATTTTGGTTATCTCTCATCGAGGAGGCATCGCCGGAAACGCGAGCTGCCCGCCGCAAATACGCAGAGTTGGTCGGCAACATCACCCCTGATCTCGTGTGTGAGGTCAATGCTGCTGGTAAACTCGAAGCTAACGAAACTTCAGTACCCTGTATTTGAGGCTGCAATTACGGGCCGTGCAGCGTTCGAAGGAACGTGGGAAGACAAAGACTCTTTCGAAGACAACTTCAAGCGAGCTTCCAGTATGATTGACATGCTTCCTCAAACGGTGGAAGAAATGGAAGCGATTAGAGATGCGGTCGTTAATCGCGAGGGGTTACTCATCTCGGTGTTGGATGTTCTCCGTAGAGTCCCTAGAAGGGTGTTGATGGTACTGAAGTTGAACGATTTGACAAGGTGAGTTTCACGCATTAGTGATTTGGGATGCAGGTTGAGATGGCTTTTATACTTAGGAGCTTGGACCATGCGCTCGCGACTACACACTCGAGTGTTCGGATATTCCTGATCACCGCCAAGTACTGCATGACCGCAGTGTGGCGTGATGACCGTAGGCAAATACAAGAGAGTGGTCTTCGCACGTACGGTTGGCTTGGATCATTGGGTCGTATGGTCGGTTGTTGGTGGTAAGCCATCATTCTTCCTCACGAATGTGTTTGTCATGGTGTTGCAGGAGATATGCTAGAGGCTACTCAACCATGACGTTTCTCGAGGTTGTAATGGATGTGCAGGCATCCGTTCTGAAAAATTTTGCATGGTGGCGAGGTCTTCAAAGCCGCGGTCTAGTGGGGGCATATCAAGCAGCTGCTGGACTACAGTAGTTATGCTCATAATGCATATGGTAATAGTGCATATTACCTCGTAATGCATAGCATCGGGGAGCTGCACTTGATCGATCTGATCTTTCTCCCAGCCAAAATATACTCTCATCATGCACAAATCTCGTAGTGCATCAACTTTTGTTGCTTCCGACATTATGCATTATGAGCATATCCACCATATCGATATCATGATCGCGAAATGGCCGAGACTAAGATTTGGATGACGCATTAGGAATCAGATGGTAGATAGATACAAGTTGGATAGATGCATTACGACTATCTCAGACGGGTTATTTCTTGCCTTGTTCTGCGAAGAGCGAATCAATGATGCTGATGCTTCGTTTGAGGGCCTCCCACTGCTCGATGGCAAGGGAGATGCCTTTCTTCCCGGGCTTTTCGTCGCCGTCTGCGCCATAGTACTCGCGTATGTCGACAAATACCTGGCCTGTCACCGTTCGCGATGAATGGGCTGGGTATGCATGTACAGGAAAGGAATGACCTTTGAATGAACGCACGGTGGCGCGTTTTTTCTTTCCTAGATCCATGTACTTTTCGCCCTCAGCGCTCTTGAATATTTTGATGCCTGGTTGTTTGCCCTCTTCGCGGGCTGGCGACTGGAGAGAACATAGGGGTCAGCAGAGAGAGAGAGAGAGAGAGAGAGAGAGAGAGAGAGAGAGAGAGAGAGGGAGAAAGAGAGGGAGATCATCATCTGAAGACGAACCTCGTCGCCAGAATGATCAAACTTGGGCTTCTTCGCCGTTTTCGGTTTAGAGGGAGCTTTGCCCTTGCTAGGGGGTGAGTGCTACGCGTACCGGAGGGTAGAGAATCAGTTTGGTGTCGGTCGCGGTCATGGCTTGGGGGGTACCTTTGGCTTCGTAGCCTTCTTTGGCTGCGCGTCAGAGTCGGACGCGCTATGATCGAGGTCCTCCTCGCCATCGCTGTCTTGCTTTCGCTTCTTGTTCCCCATCGTGGTTTATCGTCGCGTCTGGTTTGTGATGTGGCGTTCCCGCTCAACATTGCGCTCACCCGTGGGAAACCTTGGAGCGTATGTGGGAAAATATTTCCTGATATATTTAAGCCCTACGTCGCCCTCGACGCCTCCCCGCCGCCGCTGCCTGCATCTGCCTCTCTTGTCCTCTGCCTCCACCCGACCTACAAACTACCATTATCTCAATTTTGTCGGCCGTCTTTGATCAACCCGCATTCACTGCGGTACGATGAAGATCTCTCAAAAGTTCAAGAGGGCGGCCCAACCCGTAAGTGGCGACTTACCCCAAACCCGTCCCATGTCTGACGCTTCCCCACAGCACCCTCAGGTGGCAGAGCTCATATCAAAGCTTGCAAACACCTCAAATGATGACGTTGCCGATGTTCTTGCCAGCATCGAATCTTGGAAGTGGCCCCGATCTGACCTCAATTGTTGGATCAAAGTACTTGACAAATTCGACGCAATTCTAGAAGAAGCTATCCGTGACTACGATATTGACAAGCTCCAGCTCAACGTATTCACTCCAGCAACCAAGCAGACCATCTCTGCTATCCTCAGGTTCGAGAGGCTACTACTCGAGAACTCAACCAACCGCAAAACCTTCAGTTCCTATGACGTACGCATTCTACTCCTCTTACTATCATGTAGCTCATGGTATTCTCTCCTTGGCAGCGGTTGATGAGCTTGCTTTTGACATCCGATCTGGATGTTTTGATCCTGGCGCTGAATCTTCTGTTGCGCCCAGCCCAACAATACTCCGCCCAGCCAGCTGTTTCAGCTGCGCTTAGTATTTCCACACCACGCCTACTCTCCCTATCAAAGCGTTGGTCCAATCTACGTGAGCACGGAATCAGCCTTCTGGATCTCGCCAGTCCAAGTGGCGTACCCCAGGTCGACGTCCTCCCTGGCGAGACTCGAGACGTAAATTTCGTGTACTACAAAACTGACCACAAGGAAAAGGAACAGAAACCCGAAGGTGGTGACGAACCCCCCGTAACCCCTCCTCGCAAGCCATCACTCCCACCTGGTTCCGTAAACATTCACGTTGACGAGGAAACCCTGAAGAAGAAGGACGTCATGGGAATTCTAGCTGACATCCTTGAAATGCACCCTCTTTCTGGTGACGATAAATATGAGTTGCTCTGCCGTATGCGCGTTGCAAAAGCGCTGGTGACAGGAAATGAAGCCATTCGGGAGAAACTTCTCGTCGTTCGACTCTTAGCTATCGCCATTTATGGCCACACTCACAGCGAGAATCAAGCCGCATCCTCGCTCTTCCTTTATGAACCTGATCTTACGACCCATATTGCTGAGCTTTTACAACTCGATCGCGGTATTTCTACTTCCGTGCAAACAGCTGCCATCGCTGCCCTCGATTCAATTGCAAGATATCGGGGTCGCATTCAGGAGGTTCTGGGAGCCATCAACGCAGGTGTCAATCATGGTATCTTAATGTCCCTTCTTCGCAAGACCATCCTGGATGTCAACAATCCCGAATCCAAGCTTCCAAACTCCTTCATCGATGCACTGTTAGGGTTCGTTACATACCTCGCACAGCACGCAGGCGGAGGTAATATGATTGTTGGCGCTGGTCTGGTCCCGTTGCTCGTGCAAATAATCGAGAACAAGCTCGCTCAGAGACTTCAAATGGTGTCCAAGGCGATGCAACTAGTGGACAATGTCCTTTATGGATACGCCAACGCGTTTCAGCTATTTTCAAATGCGAGGGGTGTCGACGTCCTTGTTGATAGGATTCAGGTATGAGCACAGTTCCTGTATCCGAGTCCCATAGATTTATGTTGCCATTATTTTAGCACGAGATTGATTTCGACGTTACAATGTATGGCGACGAGACCCGCTCTCGTGACATCTTTGGATCGTGGGGTGAATTGCCCGTTGCTCGCGCCGCTATTCTCAAGCATACGCTGAGATCGATACACCGCATGATGCAGTCAACTGGAACATCTGAAGGCCTCCGGGGCTTGATTGATTCGACGTTGCTGCAGTCCATCAAGAAGATCATCGAATATAGAGGCTTGTTTGGACCAAGTGTCCTTCCACTCGGTATGTCTAATTTGCCTCTCATTGAATGCTGGAAAGTAACAGGTCCTTAGCGATGAATATCATGGCAACATTTATCCACAACGAGCCAACCTCCCTTCCCACAATTCAAGAGGCAGGGTTGCCTGAAGTCTTTTACAAAGCTATTGAAACTGGGGTGGAGCCGGTAATTGAAGTAGGCTCTTCTTCACGTCGTTCTTCGTTTGTTGTTGACCCATTTCCCACTTAGGTCATCCAAGCCATCCCGAATGCTATCGGAGCGTTGTGTCTCAACCAAGCCGGCCAAGATCAGCTCACAGCTCGTCCGAGCATCATTCCTGGGATATTTTCTATATTCACATCCGAACGGCACCTCAAAGTTCTCCGCGACAAGGAGAACGCAGTTCTCATAGGTACCTCGATTGACGAGCTCATTCGCCACCATCCCTCTCTCAAGACACCTGTGTTTGATGCTGTAAAAACTGTCTTTAGCAAGATTGAGGAGTTGGGAAACACATTTGTAATCCCAGAGGACAAGAAAGAATGGTACGGACTCTTGCCTGTTCAACCCTCCGAGGAAACTGGGGGGCCTATGCAAGGGGTAGAGTCGGAGGGGAGGGAGTCAGAGAGTGGCTCGGGGTTGACAACCGACAGCCATGGCGATATATTTGGAGAAGATTCTGCTACACAGAGAGACCATGACAACAACGTAGTCATGTTTATTGACGTGATATGTAGGGTGAGCACTATTTTAGTGCTATGATGTAAATGTGCTAATTGCCCGCACTAGTTCCTCGAAGGGCTTTTCCAACATCCTCAACACTGCAAGGATTTCATTCGCAATGCAGATGGGTTGGATCGAATTGGAAGGCTCACTGGTCTGCCTTGCCTTCCATATGACTATGCTAACAGTGTGTCATCCGATTCGATCGTTCAAGTCATCCGTACCATGGCTGAAATTGGTCCGAACGAGGCGCTCTTCTACCTTTCGAAGCTCGTCGGTACCTCGCTTGCGGAGACGGAGGAGTTCTGGAAAGACCTCTCGTCTGGGTCAAAGCTCGCCCCAATGTTGGAGGTGACAGAGGATCAATTGTCCAGAGTCAATCAGCACTTCCGAAACCTCGTGGCGTTACACATCCGCGTCACTTTGATGGCGGACGTGTTTTCCACGACTGGCTATGCTCATGGGCGGTCCGCGGTGGGCCTGTTGCAGACTCTGATGGCGGATCCACCCAAGGTGGTGATGGATATGGGTGCTCTGCATCGTGCATCGATCTGGGAAAACATCCTTTTTAAGGCCCACATCGCTTCTAAGGGAATCGAGCTTGGGATCAGCGGGCATGGTTCACCTCTTGAGAGGTCACCGAGTCACATTTCTGTTTCACTTCCTGAGCCAACGAGTTTTGGCGTCGCCGCCAATGGTGTTGCGGCGGAATCCTCGGGTGCCAGGTCCTCGCCAACGTCCGTGTTACCCTTGAAGAAGGAAACTCCCATAGACAAGAATGCCAAGGCACTGAAACACCTCACTCACGGCCTTCCGAGTGCACTTGCGCCATTCTTCCAATGTTTGTGCTCATCACTTGAGAACTGTTTGGTATCTTCTCATCTGGGGTTCGACAGCGATCGTCAAATTGTTCTACGCCAGAAGAAATCCTGATCCCGTGCAAAAGAAGCAGATCCTCACTGCCTCCGATGTAATTGCGGACATCATGATTAACCACCTCAAGGCGGACATCGTTGGTGAGAAATCTAGCCAGCGGCGTCTTACATGATTGTTGACTGGCGATTTCAGGTGACAACCTATATCGTCTTGATTACTATAGTGTCATGCTTGGCTTGATGACTGTGTTGTTGGTGGACGGTGGGCAATTTCAACGAACCATTTGTGAGATTGGCTCTAATGAATTTGTTAGAACGTACCATGCAAAATACACTGCACACAGTCCTACTTCTCTCGTTCCAGCGCGCCGGGGGCGTGGAGACGATATTCGACACATCTTCGATATTTTTGGATTACATCGAAAGCGTTACGAATGTGAGACTGGAGGAACGATCCGAACCGATGGTGCAGGAATTGGTTCATGCACAAGGAGGATTAAAGGTCGCTCTCCACCTTCTTTACCCCCTCATTTCCTCCAAAGCTCTCTTCGAGTCCGGGCAGACTATCTTGGTTATGACTCGCGACAAAAAGGACACGCATCCTGACTACTTCGAACCCCACCACTTTCTCGTTCGACTTCGTCTTGCGAGTACACCAGTTCTTCAAAGAATCTGGGAAGCGTCGTGGCTCCGGTCTGCGCCATTAACGCTGGTTAAATCTGTCGTCCAACTTGTCCTTGAACTTACCGCCGCAGAAAATGAGGAACTCAAGGGTGAACCTCCAGCAGATGGTCTTCCTGGCGCAGGCTCTGCCATTGGGATCGCTAGTGGCTTGCATATGCGGAACACTGGACCCGACGAGAACCGCATTCGTCAGTTAACAGACATGGGTTTCCCTCGCTCTGCAGCCGAGCGTGCATTAGCACGCACTCACAACAATGTCACCGCAGCTGCAGATCTACTTCTTTCACACCCATTCCCCCTTCCCCCGGATCCGGAACCAGAGTCCGACGCACAACAGAATGAAGTCGGGGGAGGTCCTGATCAACCTGCTGAATCTACTGGCGAAGATGCGGACGAGTCTACTACTCGTGATGAAGAGATGGAATCGGAAGAAGTCGCATCATCCGCTCCACCCGAAGCCTCAGTCGAATCTGTTTCTTCAGAACAGGGAAAGAGTTTGGAGGAGTTGCGTCAGGAATTGAATGTAACACGCGAGCCGTTGAAGGCAGGCTTGACTCGACAGGCATTGTTGCTTGTTGACGAGCACCCGTCATTGATATTCGAGGTTCACAAGGCTTTCCTGCGTCCCTCTCCAGATCTACAGGAATTGTCCATTCGCTCCTTGATCGACGACATTAAGGAATATTCACCTCGCGCATTGGACGTGAAAGAAGAACCCCTAGCGACGAGATGCAGACTCCTAGCACTCGTGTTATCGGAATGCCCCACGCTCGAGCCAAGTATTGGCCGCAACCTCATGGATTGCCTTCTTGCGTTACTCCTCTCGAATTCAAGTACGATGGAACCAGATCACAACATGCCAAAATGGCTCGCCTCTCATCTCCTTGTCACGGAAGCTTTGCTTAACACTGGCGATCAGCCTGTCCCTATTGTTCTCCCGAAGGAGGGGGATCCCATCGTTCCACAAGACCTCAAGCTTGGTCCTCCGTACCCTGACGCGCGGTCAATTGTCTTCGATTTTTGCATCCGTTTACTCGTACTGCCCAATTTACCTCGTGACGAGTTCTTAGCGACTTTGCGCCTTCTAGTCGTCCTTTCACGCGACCACAACGTTGCGTCCAAGTTTGTCAAACGAGATGGAATCTTCCTCGTCTTCAAGCACCTGAAAGTCCATGGGGGGGCTGGCAGTTATTCCTATATCGCCATCGTTCTCCGCCATGTTGCGGAGGACCTGCACACTTTACAGGGTACTATGCGCCAGGAGATCAAGCGCTTCCTCTCTCAGCCTCGTACGCGAATTGTCGATGTCTCCAGCTTCGTTCGCAACTGTAGTGCAGTCGCGTTGCGAAACCCCGAATCTTTCATCGAGGTCATTCAGTCGATCTGTCAGCTGCAGCAACCCTACTCTGCGATCCAGCACATCAGTCTTAAGCCCGACGTCGTAGAGGATTCTGCACCAGCTAATCAAGAAAGCCCCAAACTAACGGATATGCAAGTCGATTTGCCAACAGATGTTCCTCGCGCGCCATCGAACGAAGCGTTGGAATCTGTGGTTCACTTCCTCATAGGCGAGCTGATGAAGACCTATAAACCTTCTGATGGTTCCGTGGATACAGTGCCTCAACTAAACAAACAACACCCCGCTCCAGCAGTACCCGCCGAGCAAGCAAGCACCCAGACGCCGATGGCTCACCTCGACAACCCGAGCGAGCAAGAACGTTACGCTCACTGTTGCTTCCTCATGCAATGCCTTTCTGAACTCTTATTCTCCTACGACGCATGCAAGCTTGCGTTTTTGTCGTATAACCCCAAGAAGCAGCGCCAACAGACACCGTCGAAAGACGGGAAGTACAGGACAGCAGTTCTTCAATTTTTCCTCTCTGAGCTTGTCACGTATGGTACGATCACCGCCCAGCCCGATGCTAAAGCCAGGCTGCATCTGTGCACCTGGGCTATGTCGGTCCTTGTAGCTCTTTGCATCGATTGTTCGCCAGGCGCCGAGACCAAGGAGGTTCCTGCAGACCTAGTTTCGACCCGCAAGTTTACCCTTGATGCTATCAGCAGGGCTATCAAGGAAACCCTGCCTTCCGAAAGCATGGGTGCCAGATATGGTCGCCTCCTCGCATTGACAGACTTATGCAATCGCCTGTTGACTGTGCGTTTCAACAACAATGGGTCCAGAAAGCCGATGGAAGAGAGCACGACACACGTTGCGAAGATCATGCTGGAGAAGAATTTTGTCGCGACATTGACTAACGCTCTCGGCGAAGTCGACCTGAACTTCCCAAATATTCGCAACCTGGTCGCATCCGTTCTTCGGCCATTGGAGAATTTGTAAGTTTTTCATGCTTTCCCGTCAGGGGAAAACGACATTGACGATATCTTCAGAACTCGTGTTGCTATCAAGATGAGTCGAGCGTCAGAGAAGTCTAAGGACGGCACAGAGGGGAAGACTCAGAGTGTCGGATCGATGTCAGAGGACGAGGACGAGGAGGATATCGACGCTGAAGATGCCGAACGCGAAGAGACCCCTGATTTGTACCGTCATTCAGCTCTTGGAATGTGGGTGTCTCACTAGATTTTCGTTTATGAATTTTCTTACCTGATATCCTCTGATGTAGGTTTGGAGGTGTAAGTACGGTAGCTGCCGGTCGTGACGAAGACTGATGATTCTGAAACAGGAGATGGAAGATGTTAACTATGCGCAAGATGACGAGATGGATGAAGGAGACGAAGATGAGGAAGAGGACGTTGACATGGAGTTTGGGGACGAAACCGACAGCGAAGCGACTTCTAACTCCGATGAAGTTGACGCGGAAGAAGAGGATGGAGAGGATGAAGATGAATCTCACGGCGATGGATGGCAGGATGAAGATGAAGACTACGAGGAAGCGGATTTGATCGAGAATGATGAAGATGGAGAAGCCGGTGTTGCCGCCGTCAACGGCGCTGACCAAGTTCTTGACGAGGACATGATATGGCAGGTTTGTCTGATCTATGTTATTCGCTGAACGCCAGTTTGACTTGAAAATACTTTGAAGGATGTAGGTGATGAAGGAGACGCAGAAGACGAAAACGGTGACGAAGGCGACGAGGACGAAGGGGGAGGTCAGCCCACCTTACTGATTTTCTTGCTGCCTGATATTGATTCTCAATACAGAACATGTCAATGTGATTCACGCTGAACAAGATGATGAACCAGACATGTCTGACGAGGAAGAGTATGGCTCTTGATTGCGAACCATATGATGCATGAATGACACTTTTGTAGATTCCGAGGCGATGTCGGCGTTGTTGATGTTCGGGATGTTGCCCCGGGCGGTGCTAACGATGATATTTTCACCTACTCCGAGCCATTCGACCTCGACGGAATTGAAGTCCAGGGGAGAGATGTAAATCCATTCATATCTCGCCGACGAGGTGGTAAGTGACCATTGATTGCGTTAATTTCGGGCGAAAGATTTACGCGATTTCGTCCAGGCGTCGATGATGCTCAGGTTTTCGGCCGAGCTCGAAACCCACCATCTGCACCAAGCGAAGCGACAGTCCATCCTCTTCTTCTGGATGCATCGGTTGGCAGTAATCGCACATCGACAGCTCTCTCTCGTGGCTCCCGACGGCAGCAACGAGGAAGCGGGAATAACCTTCAAACTGAACTCATCCAGTCGATTGAAGATATCATAGGGGGAGATGCTGTTCAAGTTTTCCAGCATATCATGAATCGTTCTGGTGGTACTCGCGAGACAATCCGTGTCGATGTTGCTCCAGCAGCCCTAGCCGGCATAGAGCAGGGCATGATCCACTTGCAGAGACTTGCAGGTGCACCTTCTGGTCCCAGAGTGGAACGCATTCCTCGACAAAGTGAAACCCCTCCTGACACTCGTGGCCTCGATCCTCTTTTCACGGTGCAAAGGTGGACCGAGGAGGCCAAAACCGTTAACGGCAAACATGTATCTGAACGAGCCAACCGGCTAGGCAACCATGTCGTACTTGCGTTATTACCGGCTGCCATTGTAGCAAAGGCGAAGGAGGAAGAGCAAAGGCGACAGGCACAGCTGAAGGCGGAGGAAGAAGCTAAACAGCGTGAGGCCGAGCGGTCGGCCGCTGAAGAAGCTGAGACCACTGAGAGCGCGGACACGCAACCAAAGGATGACACAGCCACGACCTCACCGGAACCACCCGCAGCTCCAGTTCAAGAGCACGCAGAAGAAGCTCCTGTCACAGACTCGGTCACCAGTGACGTCGAGATGCACGATGCACCTCCATCTGAACCGGTGGCTGCTGTTTCGCAGGCAGAAGTGGCGGGGCCTTCCCAGGTCCAAGAGAGATCAACTGTCATGATTCATGGCAGCGAGGTCGACATCACGGACATGGGCATAGACCCAACGTTCTTAGAGGCATTGCCAGATGATATCCGAGAAGAAGTCATTAATCAACACGTTCGTGACCAACGCGCTGCAAGAGTAGAGCGGCCTGCCGACTCTCAGATCAGCCCCGAATTTCTTGATGCTCTACCTCCTGAAATTCGCGCGGAACTCATCCAACAGGAAAGGGTGGAGCAGGCAAGACAGGCCCGGCCAGCGACAGCCAGCGACAATGCTGCACCCGGAGTTGCGGCCGACATTGATCCAGCCAGCTTCATAGCCAGTCTCGATCCACACCTCCGACAAGTTGTTCTTTTGGACTCGGATGAAGGTCTTCTGCAATCTCTGCCATCTTACATGGTTGCTGAAGCTGGCGCATACCGCGAAGAGGCTCAGCACCCACGCAGATTTACGTTCACAACGCGTGGCGGTCATAGGGCGACCTCACGGCCTCTCCCGCCCCGTAAAGCTCCTGCACCAAGGGATGCTATCCAGCTCCTCGATAAAACTGGAGTGGCCACTCTCGTTCGCCTCCTCTTCTTCCCTCAGGTCTTGAAGAAGAACCTTCTTTTTAAAGTTCTGGTCAACATCTGCGAGAACGGCAAAACCAGAACGGAGCTTTTCAATCTTCTTCTTAGCATACTGCAAAGTGGACCAGGCGACCTCACCGCTGTGGACAAAAGCTTCGCCCAGATGTCTACGCGTACTCCGAAGACACCCAGTCAACAAACCCCTAAGGCTCACGGTAAACAAAAGGCACCCGAGCTCAACAATTCGGCGACTCTCACCAATCTTCAGAATGAATCTGTCCCAGACCTAGTTGCTCAGCGCTGCCTTGAAGCACTGGCGTTTATAGTCAGCGCTAACGAATTATCGTCTCTCTTCTTCTTGAGCGAACACGAGCTACCTGTCGGACTCAGAAAGATGAACATCAAGAAGGGCAAAGGAAAGGAGAAGCAAGCACCCCAAACCCACTATCCAATCGTTCTCCTCCTTGGTCTTCTGGACAGGCAGTCGCTGCTCAGAACGCCATCTATCATGGATTCGGTTGTCTCATTACTTTCCACCGTTACCAAGCCATTGGTTAGCCTGGATTCAGAGAAGGAATCTGTCTCGACTGCAGCACCAGCGAGCTCGAATGAACCAGCTTCCAGTATCTCATCCGCACCATCGCTACCTACTGTCCCAGACGCACCTCGACCTCAAGAACCAAGCGCTACAGCAGGAGCAGAAGGAGATCAGAACAAGAATGAAAACGAAAACGAAAACGTTACTGGAGAACAACCCGACGAACGGATTTTGCTGGCTAGTCCCCCTCAAATACCGCACTCAGTACTGCGTCTCATCGTCAATATCCTGACGATTGGGGAGTGCTCTGCGCGCACGTTCCAGCAATCATTGACCCTTATCCAAAATTTGTCGCACATTCCCGACGCTCGAGACGTGATTGCACAGGAGTTGAAAGCTAAGGCACAAGACTGTGGACAGAATGTTCTCGCCGACCTCAACCACCTATGGGTATCCCTGCAGAACCCCACTCAAGACATCCTTGCCTCTTCTGTAGCGTCCAAGTTCTCTTCTCCCTCGTCTGATCAAACCAAACTTTTGCGTATCCTGAAGACGTTGGATTATATGTACACCCCTCGCTCAGTGGGACCCCTGACGGACGAGACTCGCAAGAGCCAGGATGCCGAGAAAGTGCAGAATATCTACGAATCATTCCGCTTCACACCACTCTGGCGACGACTCGGGGATTGTCTTGCTACCGTTGAGGCTCAGCCCGATATGGAGCATGTTGCCACCGTCTTGCTACCCTTGATCGAAGCTTTGATGGTAGTGTGCAAGTACGTGGGCCCAAAGTCGACTGCTGGAAGCGTGGCAAGGACGATAAAGGCGTCTGCATCCCCAAGGTCGCCCATGACCGCAAGAGAGTCGATGGAGGATCTCTTCGTCACGTTCACCGATGCTCACAGAAAGATCCTTAACGTGATGGTCCGCAACAATCCCTCATTGATGAGCGGATCATTTTCACTTTTGGTCCACAATCCACGTGTCCTGGACTTCGACAACAAACGGAACTACTTCACACAGCAGCTTCACCGTCGCCCTGCATCCCGCGAACACTACAGCACGCTACAGCTCAATGTTCGCCGTGCACGTGTATTCGAGGACAGTTTCCAATACCTCCAACGGAAGACTGGCGATCAAATCAAGTATGGCAAACTTAGCGTCCGATTTTACGATGAAGAAGGCGTGGACGCTGGTGGTGTCACGAGAGAATGGTTCCAAATCCTTGCACGCCAGATGTTTGATCCCAACAACGCACTCTTCCAGCCATGCGCCGCCGACAGACTGACGTATCAACCAAATAAAAATTCCTGGGTCAATCCAGAGCATCTATCGTTCTTCAAGTTCGTTGGTCGGGTCATCGGAAAAGCCATATACGACGGGCGGCTCCTAGATGCATACTTTGCAAAGAGCTTGTATCGACAGCTCCTTGGCAAACAGGTCGATTATCGAGACGTCGAGTGGGTTGATCCAGAATACTACAATTCACTGTGCTGGATTTTGGAAAATGATCCCACGCTGCTGGAGTTGACGTTCAGTGTTGAAGCAGACGAGGTTTGTTGCTACTTTCATGCACGGATTCTTGCGTCATTCAATTTCTTTAAACCCCACAGTTCGGAAGGAATCGCATTTTCCCACTCAAGCCAGGAGGTGAATCCATCCCTGTCACACAGGAAAACAAGCGGGAGTTTGTACAGCTTTCGGCCAACTTCCGCCTGTACTCCTCCATTAGCGAGCAAATCGAGAATCTAGTGGCTGGATTCCACGAGATCATTCCCAAGGACCTCATTACTATCGTAAGTCGTCGCATTCTCCACGCATTAGAGAGTTCTCATTTCACATCCAGTTCAACGAACAAGAGCTTGAGTTACTCATCTCCGGGACGCCTGATATTGACGTCGACGAGTGGAGAGCCGCGACGGAATACAACGGATACACAAGCTCGGACCCCGTTATCGTTTGGTGGTGGAGAGCTCTCAAGTCGTTCAATCGTGAAGAAAGGGCCAAGGTGTTGAGCTTTGCGACTGGCACTTCACGTGTCCCTCTCAATGGTTTCGTCGACCTCCAAGGGGTGCAAGGTGTTCAAAGGTTCTCAATTCATCGTGCCTACGGGGATCCGGATCGCCTCCCTCAAGCACACACATGTGAGCCCTTTCACTGACTAAGAGGAATCAGTTACTGATGTCCATCATGTTAGGTTTCAACCAGATCGATTTACCGCAATATTCTTCCTATGAGATGTTGCGACAACAGCTCTTGCTAGCAATAAACGAAGGGGGAGAAGGCTTTGGATTCGCATAAAATGTACACTTGTCCGGATCACGTTTAGATGACCCCGAGTCATGTAGTAGAAGCATCATATTTGTATTTACATTACACATAGCTTTACCGCAACAGAGCATTTCACGTTATCTTGTGTTTAGCGAGTCGTAGGGCCCGCGACTCGCCGCAGAGTCTAAAGTTGTTGATACTCGAGACACGCCGACCGGCTACCCGCCGGAACCGGTCCTCTGCGATTCCTGTGTTGGTCGTGATACTCGTTCCTGTGCAGTTCATCGAGTTGCACCTGACGAATACCCTCCAAGGCTCGAGTCGAGCAATAGCCACAGTGCCTTTACGCTATGAGAGCCTATGTGGTCAAAGAGTGGAAGCATCCTTCTAACCTTACCCTCGTGCATAATGCACCAGAGCCTGTGACTGGACCAGAGGATGTCCTCGTGGACGTGTATTCTGCAGGCCTCAATTTTTTCGATGTACGTATCTCGTGCAACTATATGTGCATCAGACATGACGCATTCCCCGATCGACAGATCCTACAAGCCCAGGGTAAATATCAAGTAAAACCCCCCTTTCCCTTCACGCTCGGTGCAGAATTCGCTGGGAAGATTGCGAGCACCTCTCAAATCCCAAAAGGTTGCCCCTTTAAACCTGGAGACAGGGTATTTGGTAGTGCACAGGGCGCACTTGCGGACCGAATAGCTGTCAAATGGAGAGCAATCGTGCCCCTCCCTGACAACCTCACTTTCGACCAGGGGGCAGGTATGTCTCGTAGTTTTCGAAGCGCTAGTCTTTCTCAGGACGATGTCGCAGGCCTTTACATTACTTGGCCAACGAGTTACGAGGCTCTCGTAGGTCGAGCAGAACTGAAGCCAGGTTAGGCAGAACGTACGTGTCTAGGAAAGCGATGGCTGATTCAGAATGGTATCGTAGGCGAGACCATCCTTGTAAATGCTGCAGCTGGAGGAGTTGGGATCGTTGCTGTGCAACTGGCTAAAGGTGCCTTTTCTATATCTTGAGCCCTGTCACCCGCTCACAAAGCGTAGTACTGGGAGCCAAAGTCATTGCCGCTGCCGGTTCACGATCTAAACTTGACATATGCAAGCGGTATGGAGGCGCAGACTATGTTGTTGACTACACGACGTCGGAGTGGCAGAAGCAAGTGCTGCAGATTACTGAGGGTAGGGGCGTCGACGTCGTGTTCGATCCCGTGGGCCGGATCAAAGGCAAGTAGAGCCGCATTCTCTCCTGTGATCAATGGTTGACCCAGTTTCTAGACTCGTTGAAATGTATAGCGTTTAAAGGCAGAGCATTGGTGATCGGTTTTGCCGCGGGCCCGATAGAAAATGTAACATTATCTCCGTGCCAGTGTCCAGTGTGTGCTCACCACGACCGCTAGTTGCCCTTGAACTTGGTGCTGCTGAAAAACGTCAGTATTATGGGACTCCATTGGGGACTCTACGCACGTGTGTGGCAGACTGTGATCCGTGGAATTGAATACCGCATTAATCGTCCATTTCAGATAAAGAACCCTCCCGAATTCCTGTCGTGTGGAAAGAACTGCTAGGGTTCGTAATTTACCCTCACGTATTTGTGATGATTCCTGACTGGCCAATTCCTAGCTTGCTCTCGTCGGGTAAAGTCAACCCAGTCATCTACTCCACAGTATATCCTTTAGCTAGTGCAATGGACGGCTTGTGTGCGCTGGAGAGAAGAGAGACATGGGGTAAAGCAGTCGTCCGCATTCGAGATGAGGAGAATAAAACCACGGCGAAGTTGTGATGACTAGGTTATGTGCGGTGTTTGGGGTCCGGTCTGTCTTAGCACTGGCTTAGTAGTACTACTCCCGTTGGTTGTTTCGAATTGCTCGTCATGCAATCTTTTGAAGACACTGAACCCGTCGTGCGGATACGCGACTTGAAGAGGGACCGGGTGAACTTTGTGCTGGAGAATGTCGACCTGGCGTATGTACAAAGCCCTGTGTTCAACTCAACCATCCGCATTCACCTCTGTCATTCATGGTAGATTTGCAAACTCAATCCGAAGAGTGGTCATAGCGGACATACCGACAGTCGGTTCGTACGTGCCCAGAGAGTCTATGAGCAACACTAAAACCCGAGTTAGCCATCGACATGGTTGAGATTCACTCTAACACCACAGTGTTGCCAGACGAGTTCATTGCCCATCGGCTCGGCATGATTCCGCTGAATAGCGCAAATTGCGATGAGGGCATGCGCTATACAAGGGTACGTCTCACATCCCGTGAGTCGAGAAAGTGATAGTCGTGACGCATTCTGGTGATGCTCAGGACTGTACCTGTTTGGCGGGATGCAAATACTGTGCGATCGAGCTGAGGCTGGATGTTGTGTGCAACGACAATAGGACCTTGGAAGTCACAAGTAATCAACTTGAAGTAGTCGAATTCACATCGAATGCTGGCCCGTCAGAGGTAATAA
Source organism: Boletus subgraveolens (assembly GCA_038092555.1). Classification (NCBI taxonomy): domain Eukaryota; kingdom Fungi; phylum Basidiomycota; class Agaricomycetes; order Boletales; family Boletaceae; genus Boletus; species Boletus subgraveolens. The sequence goes on from JBBPQP010000108.1 coordinate 39,217, forward strand.
CGGAAGGCGAAGAGCTGACGAAACGAGGAGAGGCCTTTGGGTACCCGGTAGGGAAGAGTGCGTCACTCAATCTTTCTCAACGGCCCTTCTCATTACCCCATCCTGGCAGACGACCCATCGTTACCTCCAGTTTTGATTTGTAAGATTCGCAAAGGGCAAGAATTGCACTTGCGTTGCGTGGCAAAGAAGGTGCGCACATTGAATGTTACATGGGGGGTCTCACATAGTATGATGACAGGGCGTAGCCAAAGAACATGCGAAGTGGTCACCATGCTCTGCTGTTGCTTTCGAATATGATCCTTACAACAAGCTGAGACATACAACATACTGGTACGAAGGTGATGTGCGGGCGGAGTGGCCTGTAGGCGAAAATGCAAAGGAGGAAGAGCCGCCAAGAGATGACGAAGTATTTGACTTCAATGCGAAACCACGTAAATTCTACTTTGAGGTTGAAACAGACGGGAGCTTAGATCCGCAGGAAGTCATCATGAAGGTATGTGGGCTGTAGCTGCTAGGTTAATAAAGACTTATTGTGAAACTCTACAGGGTCTCGCGGAACTCCAAACAAAGCTGGCAAACTTGATCCTCGGCCTTAAAGCACCTTCGGACATGGATGTGTCAGGGGAGATGGATTCAGCAGTGAATGGGGCTGGTGCTGGGTGGAGTCAGCCTGCGGGATGGGGAAACCCGGCTGCCTCTGCTGCTGGGTATGCTAGCCCAGCCGCTGGTGGATGGGGTGGTGGTGCGAGTTGGGGAGGCGGCACAAGCCCCGCGCAGAATAGCAGCGGAAATACTGGTGGTTGGGGTGCGACCCCAGCAGCGAGTTCCGGAGGAGGTTCTAGTTGGGGTACGAGCCCTGGTCAGAACGCTTGGGGAGGAAGCACCAGCCCGAACTCGGGTGGTGGCACGAGCGCTTGGGGTGGCCAACAAGGGTGGGGAAGTCCAAACCCACAAGCCAATGGATGGAACCTGTAACTCACAGTAAAGGCATATCAGCGGTATCCTCGAAAGAGAAGAAGTGTCTGATACATACTTACCAAAATACATTGAAAGGACGTCTGATGCCGGCGAGGCACATCCACCCTTAGCTGGTAGACTTTACGGTTATACTACCAATCGGCGAACTCGGGACAACGAAAAACGCGTGACTTTCCTTCTTATTAGGATTGGAATAGCTTTGACGGGCACCACTGAGTGACTAGACAATATCAGATCTAATATTCACGAGACTCAGCTTGACGATGATTGTGTTGAGAGTCTTCTGAATCGACGATCCCCCCACTTCAACGGAGACGAACATGATGCTGCTGCTCGCAATCTTTCTAGAGTCTCCAAAACCAATATGTTCCGGGTCTCTATGATTAGCACACAAGACACAATCTCACCGATCGACGATGTATTGTTCGGATTCCTTATACGAAAATTAACCTGGAGCCGAAGTCGAACGCAAGTCCCATGATGAAACCCATTGACTCTATACCGGATTGGTTACTAACCAGACTCGGCTCCATAGTAACATGTTCACTTCATGGGCGAACACGGGAGGCTGTTGAGTGACAGCCACTGGCAAGGCCCATTATGTCGGTGGAGATAAGACGGTGCTGGCTTGCACAATTGACCTAAAGTTGATTATATGATATCAAGAACCATGCAGCAAGGGCGGCTAGCAGAGTAACCGAGTATTCTAATCTACATATCGACGCACTTGTTGAACCGAATTACCCCAGATGAATCACGTACTTGACCGAACTAGAAGCTTGACAGACTGTCGGCGACAGCTCTGTACCGAGGTAGCCTTTGTCGCGGTCATTTATCTCTGGAACACCGGGGAAATTTCGATATAGCCATTTATACCAACGTCCGGTTTCAAGCCTGGATATGATCTCTGGTGGTAGTGAGGGTTTTACATTTCTGGCGAGCAGAGAGCAGTACTAACACGAGGAAAGCGGATGATGCTGAAAGACGATCTTCCACTCCATACTGGGGCCAGGGAACATTATTACTCGGTCGTGAATGCCTTTTGCCCTGGAATACACAGAATACTGATGTGCACTTATCCTCCAAAACGTGGACCAAGACAGTTTCCAGACAAAGCTGTCGATAATTGATCGAGATGGCAACATCACGTAAGTCATCATCAAGGGAGAAGAGCATCCGTCACCGTACCGACGTCGCACCATTCATCTTGCAATACTTTCGGTGGCATGAAAAATCGATAACGTGAGTCTGGAAAAAAGGTAAGCAAGTGGTCATATATACATATATATATTTCGAGAAAGTCCAACTTCTACACCATGCCTTACGTAATTCTGTAGTCCCTAGGACTGATCGTCTAAAACATTATTATGCACTGACAGCGGGGGTTACACGCGATATCGCCACGTTGTCAGACATGGTCGCATCCGCTTCCCCAATCCTTCCCATAGCCACCTCTGACTCGACTAGGATGCCATCAGCCACGTTCAACATCCCCTCTCCGTGCTCAGCGTTCAACGTTACTTCCGCCCTCTCGAGTTTCGCAGGCCTCGTCACACATCGACATAAGTACTCTCCAAAGTTGCACCCACGCCCGCCGCCTGGGCATCCCTCATCTTCATCAACACGCTCTATCACTCCCCCGAGACGTTACGCGCTCGTGGCGGAGGTCGAGAAGCAGTACAAGCTCAGCGTGAACGTGTGGCGGATTTCGAAAACAAGTGGGGAGAGCGGGTTTGGGAACGGGATGAAGACGCTTATGATTTCGTGGTCAAGGTCAGTCGTTGTAACAGTCGTCGAATTTCTCCTTTCGTCATCCATCCTCTGTGGAAAGGTAACGTTACTTGGGAATGTCACATTACCTTTAGTCTATCAGCTTAAACTATCTATAGCAAGTTATTCCGCCGCACACAACCCCTTGACATATCGATAGTCTATATATGGTCGTGTGTTCTTTCTACCACGCTATTTTCACTCGGTGCCTCGGACCGTCCTGATCGCGTTTGGGTTCAGAGTGCGTTATCACACGTACCTGTGCGCACCGCTGTGCCGGGTCCGAAAACGAGCCAGATAGGCCTGGGGCGCGGCGGCCTAAGCTCGCTACAGCACTATGGGGCCATCCATTGCCTTTTGGTCTAGAGCACGAACCAAGTTGCTAACTAACATGCGTTCTAGGATGACTCATTGACTTCGGCTTTATCTTCAAATCATTTCAGGTCTCTGAGGCGGTCATCGTATTATGGCCTTCCTCACCATGACGTCGTTGGCTTTGCGCCACGGAGGCCAAGTCTGATGAAGCGAGTCCATTCCGGTATGTGGGACAGTGGCGTCCAACTAACAATGGAACGCCGATCTTTTCATCGATAACACCTAGCAAACAGCCTGTTCAAGAGGTTGCATACCACGATTGCCACTGCTCCACATCGTCAACTCATCGAATAACAAGATGCTTAGTTGATTGATGACGACTGAAACATTAAAACGTCGTACAATTTCAGATGCATATTGCGCCATTCCTCGCATCATTGGCAACTCCCAGGACCCACCCCGTCTTCGGTGTGTATAGACTGCACCATATAGCTATTTAAGCGACGCTGGGGATATCTTGTGTCATCTTTTGTACTATTGACACACGAAAAAAGTTGTGGCAAGCGTGTTGCATCTTCTATCCAGAACTCGCAAAACCTCGTGCCTCGGCACGGTCAGCGAACAACCATCTTACTCTGGATTCCGCGGGTGTTCGGCTCCTTACAGGCGAACAGATATAGATAACTCGCCCTAAAACGGAGTTCCTCGCAAGCATGGTAATCTCACAAGTTTTGTGATATCGTATGTCAGTGACCCACTTTTCACAAGCCTATTCTCACTCATGCTTCCAGATCAATCCCACCGACAACGTCAAAAAGTTAAGAATAACTCTTCCCTATCTAGTCTAGCTTGTTGAACCACTGGCATACTGCATCCTCATACAAATTTGCTTACGGTCGAACCGGATTGCATTCGAGGTTACCCATTGTCCGATCTAGCTTTCTTGCTGAACCATACGACATCATAAAGATTTGGTGATGGACCGAGTTTTACCGCGATTCTATGCCAAGGCTACTGTGGCGCCCCACCATCGCGGGAAACTTAAATTAGTTTTTTAATAAATTAAGCTCCCTCTGGAGAAACCTTGCCAACGCGTAGTCATGGGCTACTTCTATTACCTCCGAGGCAACGTGGCATAATCACCTCCACATTACAATACCGGTCGGTAGTTCCTGCTTCGTGTTGTACATACGTGGAATACAAAATGCGCTTCATCAGTCTACTCTTTTCTCCCCGTGACTGAATGGGAGAGAAGGAAAGTACTACAAAATAGGGTATCTCAAGCACTGGATAACAAAATTGATACAGCATAAGTTAGCTCCGGTGTGATGGTTCCCAGCTCATAAAAGACTCGTCGCATGAAACAGAAGGGTCCGAAGTACACGATGCGACACTCCATGACCGAAGATCACGGAGGGATGGCGGGGAAATAGCAGGCGCGCGGATGCGTGGGATACAACTCGTTGTGGAGAAAGTTGGAGGGATGGGGCAGCTTGGTGCAGTGTTGGCTCGGGAACGCAAATGCATTGATCCAAAGTCGTTGGGAGAAGTAGTTACATTCCCAAGAGCGGTCCTACCATGTCGTTAGATGAACTGCGAAGAAAAAGAAGCGGGAGGAACCACTTACGTGGCAAAAGCATCTAGGTCTGCTATTCCCCGGTTAAGCGGACACCCGTTGTTGAAACGATGGTTTGCAGAATGGCTGAGAATATCTGCAGCCTTACGCAAACGAAGTGATAGCTCTAGTACGACGTTGTAGCTTGCGACTTCGTTGAGGCAGCCGCAATGACCATCCAAAAATTGTCCGTGATTATATTTCATCGAACGAGGATCAACGTGTTGGCTGTGGGTATTGGCTCGGAGCACATGGTCAGTGTGTCCTAGTCTTTCATCGCAAGCCAGCAAACCAGGGTATGACATAAAGAAGGATGCCAGATCAATGTCGTTGGTCAGCTGTTGGTCCTCTGCGACCGCGATTTGTACATGGGAATGCTCCTCCGTCGGAGTCACGATACCGGTCGATGGGATACTCGGAGGAGAATGGATGTCGAAGCATGGAGAGTATGGTAAGGTTGAGAGGGGTACTGAACCCCCCGTTGCCGGTGGCGAAAAGGAAGGTGAGAGATGGTCCGGCTGAAGAGTCTCATTAAGTAGGGACGACGTTTGCTTGTCCGAAGATTCTTCGTTTGAATCTACATTGGAATTCATCGAAGAAGGATGGGACGGATCAGACTGAGATCGAGCCTCCACGACGGAATCTTCTGAAGCAGAGCAGGACTGAGCGCGTGCATGACACTTCTCGAACTCTTCATCTGGGCTGGACCCGGATTTCGCCCATCGAGGATGGGGTTTATTCTTCAACTAAGGTTGAATAAATGAGAGGTCCCTCATGAATACTCGGTGCCAAACCTACCTCACGAATGACACCTTCTAGCTCAGCGACTCTCTGACGGAGTCGCGAGCTCTCATCTTGGGCATCGCTTCGTTGACTTGGGTCGTCAACTTCATAGACACACAGCCCAGTCTGTGAGAGCGTTGAGCCCTAACAACTCGCTACGTGATCATTCAGATTGCCTTACCAGACCTAGCTGAGTACAGCGTCCGCAGGGACGCTTTCGATCGCACTAAAAAAGTACATTTATCACTGCAGACGCCATTTGTCAAGGTGATATACCATTCGCTTGGAGGTATGGCAATTGAGGCATGATTGTGTGGTACGGTTGCGACGACGTTTACGGTGATCACCTTCAGGGGCAGGGTTGGAAGACATAGCGTCAGAAGGTGTTCGCTTTTTGCGAATGGCCCTGAATTCGGTGGACATAAGCGTGATTAGAGGGAACTGGGATTGAGATGAGTGTGTCGAGGTGGGTAGATATTTGTAGCACCGGTGCAAGTCATTGTCTTGGCATCCCGGGAGAACGTTGAATTGGAAGCGCGGCAATCATAATCCCAGGAGGAATCGCCGATTTAGACACGGGGCGGGGCAAAGCGATCCGAAAAATTCGAGGGAAACAGACAAAAGAAAAGATGTAACTCTGGGACAATCTTCCCATCAAATAAAGACATCAGATCACACGAACCCATAAGGACGTGGGAGGGCTGATCTTCTCGGGTTTGGCGGGGGGGCTTGGCGAGACGTCGAATATGCTTGTTTTATGATTCGTGAGCCAGGAGCGGGTAAAATTTGCGGCGTCCACATACATAACGCCACAGACAAGTGATAAGCTATCTGCAAGCTATCTGAGTAGCAGTCGCAGATAAGTCCTAAATTGCAATCCACTTTTCCTGGGGACTTCGCATATAGTGTCAGGGCACCACATTTGTGGTGTAATCACAGTTTAGTACTCTCGTATCAGACTCGTCCTTGGCGACTGCGCACGTAGGATATAGGATGTCCTACCTGCGCAGTCGCCAAGGACGGATCTAACACAGAAGCGTTAAGCTGTGGTTATACCCCAACTCACATGGCTTGGCGACTTCATAGCCGATCACGATGGGTAACCATTCGATGGGCTTGAATGCTGGTCCGGTTGGAGCAGACTAATATTCTGGTAAAATCCTGGGTTGGTAGCCTTGCAAGTTGCGGACGCCGCAGCGCTGAAGCATGTACCAAAAAATTGGGGGCCGTAAGTTAGCCGGGCATTCGAGGCTGCTTTCGGTCCGCGAAAAAGGAGTAGTGTGTACTTTGATCAGAAGTCCAGCTGGACCCTTCGGCCTCAACTTCCTTTTATGCTAGCCGAACGCTCTCAAACTTCCTGCGGTCAGTCGTCAAGCAATAACGTTACACACCATGTTTGTAGATAAGGGATTTCATAATACGTGATCCATTAACTATTGGAGAGAGTTGCAGATAGTGGGAGGTAAAGCTCTGATACCCGCTACTTCGAGCGGTTTGCCCGGACAGGTCCGGTTAATCTGCCCACTGATTGTAAACCATAAACAGTATACAATCATTGGCCAACTATATGGTGGATGAAGGTGGTATCCAAGTTACGTCAGAACGCTGCTGAACGTGTGACGAGAGTATACTGGTCCGTCCGAACAGGGGTGATAATCCAATCACCGATATTTGGGAGGCCAAATTATTAGAATACAATCGGACTCCATCTGCCCTTATCAACCCGTCCCAATTGTCCATGATCAGCAAGGCGTCAGATCAGACCAAGTAGTGGGTGTGAATGTCCCGTCATCAGGTCTACGCAACAGCACGATATGATCAGCAGCTACATCACAAGAGTCCTGCCCACGAGGGAGTAAAGTTTGCACTGTCAGAAGACTCCTCACAGGAAGGATACATGTCAAAGTACACAACTCACGTGGGAACAGAATGTTCATCAACAACAAGCCTTAATTAGAGGGATACCCACGACCTTAGATTTTTTGCAACAAGTAACTCAGCAGTGAAGCTGGTCCGAGATGCACATTCAGCTTGAATCACTGCCCAGTCCAGACCCGATGTAAGTGCGCAACTGCCTTGGAAATGACAGATTGCTCAATAGAATCCGAATCAAACCGCTCGATGACAAGATGCATATGACCCGTTGAGATGCTGCACGCGCACTTGTGCAGACGCGCATATCACCTGTCACCGGTTCACCAGTGGGTAAACACTAAACATGAACAAACATCAACGTCGAAACGAACAAGTCCCAGGGCTGCCAAAATGAAAACTCGTGGAGCCCACCACTAGCGTAGCGAGAATATCATGTAAACTTGGTAGTTTCTCAGAGGACGCTTGCACTCATGTTCTAGATGACGAATAGCTCGCACGACTTGACTGGAATTAATGCAAGGCATCTCCGACGACCGCAAACATGTTCCCTCCCACAAGAGCTGTCTCGCCGTTTCGGCCACCGGTGTGTACAATGATATTAAGCTTCCTGGACACGTGGTTGCCTTCCTGGTCAACTCCATGGAAGGCAGAAGCAGCGCTGCAGACATGGAGACATCCTTATGCTTTGTTATGCATACCATCAAGACCTGAGAACATATGGTATGTCCCTTGCTGCCGGAGGTATTTCAGCGCTATCTCGATAAGTTCACGGCGGAGGACTTGAAGCTGGCCAAACGGAGATTATAATCAGACCGCCCAACTGACGCGCTCGATAATTAAGTGAAGGGCTCATAATGCGTGGGGTAATAATGCACAAATCCTACACTTTCTGTCGCCTAAACCTAATGATGATTAAGCTTTTTCGTGGTCCCACTCGTATGCATTATGAGCTTTTCTACTGTAGCGAGGTCCGCCTACCGTGTAAGGGGAGTCACCAGCTATCTTGGGCGAGATTTTGGCTGGTTATCAGGAGTCACTTGGCGCCTTTCTGTTTTCACGATTACCCCCTCGGAACAGGAAGCCTTTCGTGAGGAAGCCCCAGTGCAATAGATCCATAAGGTCGGTGCGTGACCTTGGTGCCAGAGAAACTTGTCGCCCCTAGTCTCGTGGGCAGACGAGTATTTTTTCTGCTGGTACATAATATCGCACTGCAGCGCCAGCCCAGCCACAAACTCGGAGGAAAACAAACCCGTGGACAAGATATAGTATATAAAAGGAAAACTGAACCTCTAGCGCCATTGGGTGAGAGCATGCATCTCGATTTTCTAGAAAATATGAGTTTTCGGCCGCTACAGGAAGCCTCCTGGTTTTGGCCAAAGTACTATGTAGCCCCATATAATCAATTGTAAATGAATCGCTTGCCAGCAAATACAACCACGAGAAACGCCTCGCCCCGAGATTTCAAACTCCGATCCCGCGGGCGTAGCAATTTTTCTCAGGCGCAACCATTATACTGACCACTTCGGTGCAAGTTCTCTGAATCACTCAACATTGTTCAACATGGCTTCTCATTTGGTACGTGTCCACCTACCATTATTATCTCACAGGCTGATCTTATTCGTGCGTAGGCAAACATCTTTGGAACGGAACAGGATCGTGTCAATTGCTCTTTCTATTACAAGGTCTGTCATTCGACCCCTCGTTTACTCACTTTCGTCTGACACTTACATTGTCTAGATTGGTGCCTGTAGACACGGTGATAGATGTTCGCGGAAGCACATCAGACCCCCATTTTCCCAAACAATCTTGTTGCCCAATGTCTATCACAATCCCGCTCATGATCCTGTTTGTAAATTGTCGGAACAAGAGTTACAAGAAGGCTTTGACGCGGTGTACGAGGACTTGTATTGTGAATTAGCCAAGTTCGGGCACTTGCTCGAGTTGCACGTGAGCCGTTTCAATTTTATTTATCAACCGAGGCTGAATCTGCCAAGGTGTGCGACAATGTTGGAGACCATCTAATTGGTAACGTATATGCGCGGTATGAATGGGAGACTGAGGCGCAAGCTGCCGTCGATAACTTGAATGATCGGTGGTATGCAGGTGTGTACCTTATCTGTCGCTTTCTGGTATCACCCTGACACTCCTTGGCAAGGTCGTCCATTGTACGCAGAGCTTTCTCCCGTCACAGATTTTAGGGAAGCCTGCTGTCGGCAAAACGAAAATGGAGAATGCAACCGGGGAGGATTTTGCAATTTCATGCACCTACGACTTGCTTCCAAGGACCTCGTATCGTCCTTGCGCGCAGGACAAAGGCTGGAGAGACGGTTGAACCCTTCGAAGCATGAGGGTGGTGGTGGCGGATGGGAGCCTAGCAAGAGGGAGGGTGGGAGGGGCCGGAGTGCGAGCCCGTCAAGAAGGGGGGGGACCAGTGGGGA
>JBBPQP010000109.1:0-48881 GCA_038092555.1 Boletus subgraveolens
CCGGGACCGTTCCCGCTCATCCCACCAACACCCCCACTGGTGCCAAACCCACTGCCGAAACCCCCACCACCGCTCGGCCCGCTCCCATAGCTGAACCCAGGGACCATCCCGTCCTCTTCGTCTTCCTGCCCACTCACGTCCGTCACCTCGGGCGGCTTCTCTCCGCCCCCAGCAAACACCGAGCTTGCGTCGCCTGGTCGTTCGCGGGACCAGAAACGGGTCGTGTGGTCATTGGATGCACTGACGAGGATGTGTCCGAGTGGGTGGAAAGTGAGGGCCCATACGTTGGAGTCGTGGGCTTGGGAGAGCGTCGCGCGTGGGAGGAGAGCGGGTTGGAGTGGGGTGGGTTCGGGGCCGGCGATGTCCCAGTGGAGAATGGCGCCTTCGGAGCCACCGGAGACGAGGATCGGGTGAACGGGATGCCAGGTGACGGCTGTGGTGGAGAGCAAGTCAGCGTGCGTGTAGGTGAGTGTGTGCGGGTAGGGGGGAGTACTAGGGAGATGGACGTACAGCAGACTTCTTTCTTGTGTCCTTTGAGGACGCGGAACTCTTTCATGGCGCGGATGTCAAAGACACGCACGGTTTGGTCGCGCGAGGCGCTAGCGACGAGGTTGCCGTTCGGGGACCAAGCAAGGGCTTGAATCGTGTTTTTATGTTGGTGACTGCAGTGACGCGTAGTGAGGGAGCATTTCTTTTTTAATGTGGAGTCAAAGGAACGACTTACAGCGTTGAGAGAACCGTGCCAGTGCGGGGATCCCAAAACTTGATCAGGTTGTCTTTACTCCCAGAGGCGAGCAGACCCTTCGTCGGATGCCATTCGACACATTTGACGTCCCAGCCATGACCTTGGAGTTAGGTCAGAATGTGCAATATCTCCAACGCCAGCTGGACCGCGTACCAGTCAGAACGCGTTCCTCTCTACTCTCCTCGAAAGCCCATATTCGAATGGTCGCATCATCGCTCGCAGTTGCGAACCGGCCATCGTCCGGACTGAAGCTCAAGCCACGGATAGCCTCCCGATGTCCTGGCCATGCGTTCAAGTTGTTCATGTTCGGTTGAAAGTACTTGATTATGCCGCTCTGATCTGCAGACGCTAGGTAGGAACCTGAATGTGTAAACTGGAAGGCACGGATGGCAGAATCATGAGCCTGCAAGATGGTCTCAAAGTTGAAGGTCAGGCCGTTCCAGAGCGTGAACTCGCCGCTCGTCGAGCCGGTCAGAACACGTCTTCCCTCGGGTGTCCACTAGAGAAACAAGGGTGATCGATTAAGTGGGTGGGATGCGACGCGAACGGAAACTAAAAACGGACCGTCACGACGTTGACTGGGCAACGAATTTTGTTGGTCGAGGTGTGTATGAACTTGGTGCACAGCGATGTCGATGCATTACCTGGGTAGGCGATGGGAGGGAGAAGCTAATCGATATCATCATTCGTTCAGCACGTACACGATGGTATCGGTTGGAAATAATCCCTACGTCAACTATGTAGGGTGGTGCAGGTCTCATATAAGGTACATATCCTGGATTAGGGCGGTGTTTCCGCAGCTGGGGAGTCACAAGAGATGAGTCGTGCGAGGTCGTGATTCATTGTGAAGGTGAGTGCGTACCAGTGACCATCTACCCATTCCGCCGTTGAAATCGACCGTCCGGCGAGGTCTCGTTTTCTTGACGGCTTTCCCGTCCGCTAGTTGTCGCGCTGCGGCGAGTTCCTGTTCGAGGACTTTAGCATCGTCCACTGGCGGTGGTTGTGGCCCCGTCAGATAGCGTTTCGGTGTCCATTCCAAGGTTGGGTGCGACGGTCGGTGTAGTGAGCTTGACGGAAGAAGGACCGGGACTCCAGCGCTAGCCATGTTTGATACAACTTGGACGCGTCGCAGAAATCATACTGTCGCTGTTTACGTGTGTTTGTTATGTGGCGGTGTGAAATGGCTTGCTCTATTTTGTAGCGGAAAGGGTGCACTGACCACAAAGCACCGCAAGTTGGCGGGGAATCGAGTCAGAAAGGCAGCAAAAAAGTGACTGAGACGGCAGACTTAAGGAGGGTACCCCTCGGAAAATTCCCCCATCGCTCTTTCCTCTCAACCACCATCATCTTTGCCAACCTCACCCACAAACCCCGATTTTCTCGACAACAACAGTAGATTTAATCTGATGGCACGCACCAAGGTATGCGCAGTCTTTCTGATGCTGTTTCCTATTTTTTTGGGAGTAAGAATGATGGGGTGTTTTCGTCGCCGATGCCATTGTTGATGAGGAGAAGTGTGACACCGCATCAGGGGTGGTCACGCGGTGTCCACAAACATGGAAAGATGGCAGCACGGAGGCTCGAAACAACGTTCCCGTCCTTCCGTGTCACCACACTCTTCGGAGGATGGCCACATTCCTTCCGTTCGAACTTCCAATGTCCCGATATATGTTTTCGGAGACTTACCTTTTTTGGAAATTATAGCAAACCGCTCGTAAGACGACTGGTGGTAAGGCACCACGCAAGCAACTCGCCACTAAGCAGACCCGCAAGAGTGTTGCGGTAAGTAATCATGTTATACTCCCCTCCATCGTCTGCTTACTGGACCTCATCAGGCCGCTGCTACCGGAGGCGTCAAGAAGCCCCACAGGTTCCGCCCGGGTACTGTCGCACTCCGTGAAATCAGGCGGTACCAGAAGTCCACTGAGCTTCTGATCCGCAAGCTGCCTTTCCAGCGGCTCGTCCGAGAAATCGCTCAGGACTTCAAAGTTTGTCTGTTCTTCATTGTATCGTCGATATGCTTCCTCACCTCGCCATTGTCCAGACCGACCTTCGTTTCCAGTCTTCGGCTGTGTTAGCCCTTCAGGAAGCCAGCGAGGGTGAGCGCATTCTTTATTCTATGCTCGTACTATGACTGACTCTGCGTGCAGCCTACCTCGTCTCTCTCTTCGAGGACACCAACTTAGCCGCTATCCATGCCAAGAGGGTCACCATGTAAGCCCCACGCCCCTTTTCTTACTCTCCCATACTCACGCCCCGTTACAGTCAACCCAAGGATCTGGCCCTCGCTCGCCGCCTCCGCGGTGAACGTGCCTAAACGGAGGCAATGTTCACGAGGGTCTATTTGAACGTCATGGATGTTTCTATGCCTCTAGTAGTTTTATATTGTTTACTCTCTGCTCGTAGGGTATTTACTATTCGTTATGGTTCTTGATGTGGTTCTCTAGGCGTATCGTTTCTCATAGGAGCGGAACAGCATCATTTATGCCGATATTAATTGTATGGAAACACTTTGGTCAGGCTAACCTTCGGTTTCTACAGGGTTGACTTCTCAGATCTCAGACCCAAGTATACATGTGTCTAGGTTTGGGGATGTGTGTACTATAGTTCGTGTGCGGTGACAATTATAGCCTGATGGGCCATTGCTTACCACAATATTGCGAGTGCTAGTGAAGCTTTGAAGGACAGCGATCGAAATGCACGACAACACCGAGATGTAACGTGAATAAAGTGAGGAATACTTAAGCTGTGGTATGACGCGAACCGAATCCAGATATCAGATGCACTACCAAAAAAACAAAGATCTTCCATCCTCAATATCAATCATCGTCATCGTCATCGTCATCCGAAGCCGCGTGCACCGTTACTCGCGGGGAGGGTTGGCGGCTGCTAGCAGAGGGCCGACTCCGACTACGGTGACGCGGTGGGTTCTCCAGCCGACGCTGCTGCTCGCGCAACTCTTCCGCCGTCAACGGGTAACTCGGCAAACACTTCAACTCAAACGTGCAAGGTAACACGTCCCCACAATGCTCCTTCACGAACGTATCGCTCGTAACAAGCCCTCCAAACCTCGATACGGAGCCCAGCCAGTCCAGCCGTTTCAGACCCTCTCCAAGACGCCCCCCCGGCGCGTTCGAATCCGTAGACCGGTTGAATCGGTAGGCATCCCATATCTGCCGTTTCCTTCCCGGTGCCAAGTTTTCGTATTCCTTCTTCGCCACGTCCCCGTACATGTATGTGGATATGGCATCCAACACCTCTCCACACGTGACGCCTAGTTTGGGATTTTGTGCGCGTGCGTGGATCATCCACGGGAATGCACGAGATATGATGCGGACGTGTGTCAGGCGCGGGTGTGTTGCGGGCGCGTTCCGTCCTTTTACCCAGGATCGCTGGGATTCGGTTGTCCGATAGCAGTTGCTAGTGTGGAAGATCATGTTCCACCGGAGATAATCCTCTTGGGTGTCGGGCGGCGGCGCGAGAAGCGGGTTGAGTCTAATGACAGCTCCGACGGCCTTTGCCACGAACGGTTCCAAGACAGGTCCATCTGTAAGATGGCCAAGCTGCATTAGCCAAAAACGATTCCAAGTTCTGGAATGACAAGGACTTACAGTGCGGTCCTTCGGTAAAGGGATCCATGCGATCGGCGTTGTTTGTCCATCGGAACGCGGCTTGAGCTGTATCTCCTGGATGTCCAGGAATTCTGATGGGTGGCGGCTGTTGGGTCGGGTGCTGCCACGGCGGATATCCAGGATACCCCGGATGTGGCGACATTCCTGGAGGCATGGGCCATGCTGCCGCTGCAGGCGTGAAAGGGCCCATATGAGGCGGAGCCATGTGAGGTGGAGCCATCGGAGGCCACATGGGACCAGGGAGGGGTTGGTTGAAAGCATTGTATCCAGTTCCCGGAGGTTGAACAGGCCACGGGGGCGGGTGCATTGTGTTCGGAGTTGGCATCGCTACAGGTGGCGCCCAAGGCGTGCCATGAAACGACGTTGGATAGCCTGTAAAATCGGCGGAAACTTGTATGGTAGGAGGCGGTGGTGGCCCACCAAATGCTACATGTGGCATCCCGGGAGAGACAGGGAGGGTAGATGGTGCAGCGTAGTATGAACTCGGGGGCTCGGGACGTAGTTGACTAGCGGGTGTGTTGTGCACGCTAGGCATTGGTGGAATGAATGGGGTCGTGTTATATGGCGAGGAGGGATAATATGGGTAGTTCGTAGGAGTTCGTGGTTGTTGAGGCCAAGAAGGGGGTTCCCGGTGATCGGAGGCGGGGATGAGGGGAGGTTGAACTACGCTTTCGGGGGATGGCAAGGGAGGGATGAAGGGGGTGCTTGCCCCTGAAGGATTGTCGTACAACATGCCTGACATACAAGGATATATATGTGTGCTTCAGATCGATACACTGCAAAACCTAGGTGGCGCGGTTTGCTGATGAAGGTAAGGTAGCCAAATTAGTTGACAGAAAAATCATAGGCTCGGAAAGTACGCACGGAAAGATAGAATGTATGTGTCAAGATTAATAACGGGACAAATTGTGACTCGAACAGCTGAGCGCTGAATGATGATGTGACACAGACAACGTGGGACGATCGCTAGTTGTAGAGGGGCTCTGAAAAGGAGTCCGGATCACACCCCAATCAACAGCAACGATCGAACACGAAAAACCGTACCATCAATCTCAGTTATCGAAAGTTTCGCGCAGCTTGTGGCAGTTCGCTCCACCCTTGCTGCAAAACTTTGAGTCTGAACGAGCTGCGGGTCCGCGCTACCTGCACAAGGCTGTCAGTCTGATTGGTGAGACAGGCGGGAAATGATATGCCTGATAAGCAGATCCACAGGTAGCGGGGTTGAGTCAAGACGATCGGACAGAAAATTTGAGCGGACTGTGGGAGATGGGGGAAGGATATAGACGGCCCTCGTCACGAGGCTCGTGAGCTGTTCCGCTCTCTCGATCGGGCCTAATCGGTGGCTGTGTAGCTGTACGCCCACACGAAGCTGTGAGTCACAGGATTCATTCGACAAGCCCCAGCAACACAATTGCACCGGGATTCGGACGTGAAACCTATTTAGACAGGTAGGTTCTAGCAATTAATCTCATGTGCGGGTAATGCGCTGTATACAGACTTCCTGCAGGGAAAAGCTATATATGGAAGCCTACGAACTTGCTGGCATGCGACACTGTTCCGGGCCTGCGCCGCAGTCACGGTTTAACCTGGGCTCTGCGAGCGATACATGGATTGGCAAGCTAAAAGGGGGTCGGAAATCTCTGACTCGAAACCTACGCTCATTCTGAACGGTCCCACATGACGATCGGTTTTTTTTGAGATCTTTTCAACAGTACGCCGGGCGCCGATGCTGGCTCGCCTCAAGTTGGGTATAGCAAACGGGGCAAACTAGCCGATGTGACAAGGATGCATCAGTGCACCCGCCATATAGGGAAGCCTATGAAATGACATCCATAAGCGTTCTCTGTTGATCACGTGTGCACACGATTAATAGAGGATGCTTATGCATGGCATTGCATTGCTGAGAAAGACGAATGCACAAATGCATGTCACAGCAGTTTAGGTGCAGTGGAATGAATTCCATGTTGGGTTAGTTGCTTACCATGATCTCGTCATGTCTTTGTATAGAATTGGGTATTTACCGAAAGTTCAAGACCTTGGCTGCTCCATGTTCCTGGTTGTGCACTCAGGTTGAGGCACCTCAACCCACACTTTCTCCGAACCTTCCCTCGCGAATATGATCGCGGGACCTGTGTAGCTACTCTTCCAATTAGGTGCATTCCGTTAGCAAGCCAACCACGACATTTGATTTTGGTCTGTATCAAATCGATCTCGTTCGATGGGTATTGCTGAGTAGCAGTAGCACTTTGTAGGATACCCAATTTTTTGAAGTTGGTTGATAACATTAAGTTTGTAGGTCGACCCTCTAACGGAACTTTGGGTAAGTTCTCCAGCTATTGAATGGACTTGTTGAGCAGTGGGTGACGAAGCTAATAAATTATTGGTTAGTTGGATGTGGTGGGTGGTGGGTGTCATCTTGGGCGGCCACGACCACCTTTACCTTGTATTAGAAGGTGCGACTACCGGAGAGGGATACAATGCTTCAACATCGGATTTGAAGGGTACCATGGTGACATATTGATGGTTAAGAGCGGAACAGGTTTTAGAGAACCGAGCGAGCTCACGCTGAAACTCAAAGATACCCCTCCAGGTGACGCGTTAGGAAGAAAGTAATCAAACCTGTCCATGGTGAGCGTTCATTAAATTATTTATGTCACGCTCTTGCGGAGAAGTCGAGCGGCTGAATTGTGTTCATGTCCAGGCAAACACCATCAGATCTAGCCTGGTACGTAGTATGCCGTCGTTGGAAAACTTACGTGAAATCCTTCACGACGTGCCACCGTCGGTATCTGAGTCATTGAAAGCGCTTGTACACATCACCGAAGTAGCACTGGATTCGCGACCGCATTTCTTGCGCACCAACGAGGTATGTAGATTCGCTCGACTGGCCAGGATAACCTGTATTCTCTCCCGTACAGACGGCAACAGCCCGAGGCATCGGTTCGCGGACGCCTCGAGGCACGCATACGACGATATGTTGTACATATACGATTTTATGGCAGCGGCTCTGATGGAGTCCTCATTTATGCCGAGACATTACGAGAGAAGACACACTGTATTCTGCAGGTCCAGAGGACTGGAGGGTGTGTTCATCATCTTATTCAAAATTGACACGCATAATCTGAAACCATTCGGAGCGTCGATCCCGGTGTCTTGATTGTTCCCTCGACACTAGAGGTTCTCGTTTCCAATGGTGCGCTCACCGGAGCGCCCTGGATGCGCACGGGTGCAATGTGCTTTATTTCGTCTCTGGCCACATGTATGGTTTTCGATGACACGTCTGTCGAGCGCATCGTTTAGGTGTTACTCGAGCACGAGTGTGACATTCATTGCCAGAACGACGCGAGGGAGACGCCATCGTGTGTCGTTGCATGCGCTGGACGTCTTTCTTACATAAATAATCAGGGCGCTGAGTTGCCTGTGGACAGACCGACTGCAATGCACACGGCTTGCTAACTTTGGATATACTGTGTGGAATGGGTGGATCCTCTGGAGTCTCCTTCAGGACGACAGCCTTTACGATCACGTACGAGGAAGCACTGCTACATGCCTTAACATTAAGCGAATGAACCCGGATCCGAGTACTACCGCGTACACTGCACTCAGCCACAAAGTGCGCGCAGTGAAACCTTTTCGGGACCAAGGCGAGGGGGCCGATCTCAACTCAGGAAGCAGTGACACCCAGTGAGGGCTGCGGTAATTGGCGATGATTGCACAGTGAATGTGTACAAACCAAAACATGAGGTATATGAGCATTGAGCAGAAAGACTCCGAATGATCATGAGGCCAGATTCATTACGAAAATGTTCGGCGCTTTGAACCCAAGACGGGACATGGTGTAGTGATCCTTCTTCGCCAGCCCCTCAAAATAGATCTTGTCCCTGAGCCAGTCTGTGAAGCCGGTACATAAACACGTGTTTTCGGACTCAGATCGCAGACAAGTGACACTCACCAACACGTTTGTAGCGGTTAGGTTGCGGGGTATTATAGTACATCGCCGCGGGCCACCCTCCGCTAGACTGGTTGTTTTGAGCCACTCGCTTGACCTGTTCTTGGAATCGCGCAGGAAGGGAGGAAAACTCTCCTTCCGTGATGTAATTCTCAGTATACCTAGTTCCACGGAATCAAATCGTCAGTTCGATCTGTCATGAACTCCAAGAAAGCACTCGAAACGGACTCCTTCCATATCGTGCCGCAAACGTCGCCCATGGTGACACCTCGATCATTATGAACGATCGTGCACCATGGGCTGAGTTCGGTGATAATGATAAGGTCCGTGACACGCGGCAGTGTGGCAGGTTCGTCTTTGGCAGTGAAGGGGATATCGCGATCTCTGGCTTCGTTGTTGAATCCACCCGTCGAACCTGGTAGAACGGAGAAAGACATGAACATACAGCCAGTGCATCGACCGAATCCATCGCACCAGTGACAAGATTGAATATGAGGTGGAAAGCGCCATCTGTGCCTTGGAGGATAGGGTGCAATTGGAGTTCGGTGTTGAGTAGGTAGAGATCGGTCTGAGATAACACTGGACCATCTGATCCAGGAAAGAGTCGTTACGATGGTATCTCGAGAATCATCTTATCGTACTCACAGCTTGCACCAGCAGCCCATTTACCCACTGACGAGTCACCCATGTTTCCGTGTGGTGTTGGTTCAAGGACTTCTAGGGAGCGGCAGGTAACAGGAAGTATCCTTGTGAGCAGTGTAAGACCAGTTGTCGAGGCAAGTAAAGATAAAGGGAACTCACGAAGAGAAACAGACAGCGATCGTGCAGGCGAAGAACGACCTTTTGTAGTGCCCATGTATGATGAGATCTGAGAAGTGGCAGTGTAAACCAGCTGACCGATTAGATTAGATCTGAGTCATTGCACAGCTAATCATTTCCATAACTTGATCGCACAGGCCAACGCACGCTCGGGTCTCACAGCTTGACTTTGAAGCTATAGCAAACATGGCACCCAAAGGCGGTAGCGCAAAGAAAGAAAGTGGCCGTGCTAAAAAGGCAGAGAACGAAGCCAAGAAGCAAGAGGCGGCAGCCACTGACAGGGTACAATCTCATTGCCACTAGCTTTCCACAGCCATCTACTAATCCTGTCCGGCCCCAGGAACGCAAAGAGGCTGAGAAGTGGTCTGAAGGTTCCAAGGCAAACAAGACAAAGGAGGAGCGAGAGGCGAAGCGACGCGAGAATTTGGCGCGCAAGGCTGAGAACGCGCGTTTGCTTGCAGACGAGGAGACAACTGCGCCACCAAAGGTCAAGACCGCACCCAAGGCCGGAGCAAAGAAGGTTTCAAATGCCCTTAAGCCTGCAGGGCCTGGCGCAATTGCTGCGGGCGGGGGCCTTGGGAAAGAACCAGAGAAGTCCAACGATGCACACGCAACCCCAGAGGGGGTGGAAAGCTATGCGGCGACTGGAATCGACAATGCACTTGATCTTCTCGACGTTGTCACTGCGAAGATGGACAAGGCGAGTGTCGGCCAGCAGGCTGCTGGCATTGAAAGGCATCCAGAGGTTTGTTCTTATTGATATCTGTCACACACATACTCATTCGCCTCCTGTGCCGTAGCGGAGGTTCAAGGTTCGTTCAGTTTTAGATCTTACACCATCCGAAATCCTCAGGTAAGGTACAGGGAGCTTTCGAAGCTTACAAGGAGAAAGAGCTTCCGGATCTCAAAGTCGAAGTAAGCACTTGGCTCAACCCTATGGCATCGCGTTGATCATGGTTCGTTAGCATCCTGGCTTGCGACTACAGCAATATCTCGTCAGTCGCATGTTTACACCGCTTCTAATTAGATCTAAGTCCACTAACGGCATCGACCCCACAGGACATCTTATACAAGCAATTCCAGAAGTCTCCAGATAATCCGTAAGCGTTCAAACAATGATTTTGCACAGCTCAATGTTAATCATCGTTCCACAGATTTAACCAGGTAACTGTTGCCTACGATGCCTCCAAGGAAGAGCGGACCCAGGCCCTCAAGGAAAAGCAGGATACGGTGCAGAAGAGGTTGCGGGTTGGATCAGATTTATGAGCCTCTCGGGGGGCTCGACCCCTCGGGGCGTTGTTCGATACCAATCGCGATCATCATTTGATAGATTCGACACGCCGCGGCGGGCCTAATATAAAACATAGCAACGCAGTGGCGAGATACACGCCTAGGTCCTCTGAAAGCATTCCAGAACGCATACCAACACCGCACCCTTGTACCCTGTTCTTGGTGGATGCTGACACAGGGACCACTGAAAAGTACGACAGGCACACAGCCGAGCCGCAGTGTCTGGTTAGAGAACACGAGGCAGTACACTGGGGTGCATTATGTAAGCAATGGGCAGCGGTATAAGAGGGATCACAACAGTAGCCATACAAGACAACATACGACCTTACTGCCATGCCTTCGATATCCATCATCTCAGTGGATACACCCTCGTACATGCAGACGAAAGGGCCGGAGCCAACAAATACCCTCCTGATCACCCAGGTACCTCAGGACTTTTTCCAACCCGTCATCCTAGAAGCACTCCGCGACTTCTTTGCTCTGTACGGCGAGATCAACCAATGGGCACCGCTATCGTGCTTTTCACGTATAATCGTCGTTTACTATAACGAAGACTCGGCGGAACAAGCGAAACTGAACTGTGATCCACTAATTATCCAACCGAGCAATGGGTGAGTAAGAAGTTGTCTTGTTGGTTCATCCGCTCATAAGACTTTCAGTTCCTCGACTACTCTCCGGGTCTTTCGTGCTGACCGGAGTCCATTACTCACTCGCTCGCCGCCACCCGATGATAATTTCTTGAAACCTCCGCCGGTGGAAAAGAATTTCTTGATTTCTCCTCCGGGATCACCCCCAGTAGGCTGGGAACCAATTCGGGAGGAGCCGCCGAACAGGGCGACATTGGCAGAAGATTTGATCGCAGCGTTGAAGAAACTCCAACTCCGAGAGCGACACGGGAACAGAGAGGTGTTACTAGAACCGGAGGAGGGTGTCGGGGTTGGCGTATACGTAGAAGATGCTGATGGATCCGATAGCGAGGAAGATGGCGACGAGTTGGACTGGGAGTATGGGACCCCTTCTCCGGCGCATTTGAGATGGAAGCCAGCACCTACGGCTATGCCTCCAATGCCTGTCACGCTGCGGTGATGTTGGTGAGTATACTCTCTTGTGTTCTTTTTTTTTTCAGGGATGATACCTATCAGACCTGTTCCGAGCGCTAGCTGCGGAAAACATGTATTGCCTTTTTTTCGCTGATAAATCATTCTTGAGTTTGTTGATTGCATGCTCATCGCTGACTTGTTCGCGTTTTTGCAGGTGATATTACTCTACGTCGGCTTTAGACCAGTTGTGGCGACGCTTCGTAGCCGCAATACGGAACAGTTTATCGATTATCAGGCTTTCTCATTTCCCTTTGCATGGACCATGGCTGTATTGTTGTGTTGCAAGATCATAGGTTTTTAGCCACACCAGTATCCTCATGTACACGTAGCAAGATTTGTCCGCTCCAGCCGAATGGCAATTTTTAGTGCCGCATCAAGAGGTGACTGCAGAACATCATCATGTCCCCCATAAGTATTGAAATGCAGTGGTACCCCTGTTGTCATCGAGCTCTGCTACCCTCAAAGTCCCTACGCTCCGTTCTAGCCCTGCAATGGAATCATTTACCGACATTGAATGGACATATGCACAGCCACAATACGGGTGACCGAAAATAGCTATTGTTGATTAATTAGGCGAAGTTTATTGTTTCCTGCATTGTTCTTTCGTCGGGCAGCAACCGAGGTCCTTTATTCTCCGTACACAACAAAAAGGATGACTCCCGGGGCCCATCCCATTCACAGGAGCGCATTGCTCTTTCCTTCTTCTCTTTCTCTTATACGTTCACTACCCTCTTTTATTCGCTCGACATGTTTTCGAGCATTCTTGCCATCTCTCTGGCCTTTGGCGCGTCTGTAGGTAAGACCCATTCACCATCCAGCCACGCGTCCATCCGTTAACACTCTTCAAGTCGCGCAAACTCCTTCTGTAGTCTGCGTTGCTGGTCAATGCATTCAGGGTTATTCGAATACCACTAGTAAGTTTCCTTCGTGCAGTACAGTCCCGTTGTTCATTTTCCGCGTTCAGTTGGCAGCACTTTGTCGGCATCGGGAGGGTCCACTCCAGTGCTTTTGCTTCCTGGGCAGTATACTTCTTCGACGAACCCGCAACTTCTTCATGACCTTTTAACGTCCTCTTCGGCGTCCTTGTCTCCATCAGCTGGATTCGCGAACTCGAGTTCACACGCATCCGTCTCATTACCCCTTACGGTGGCACTTCAGTCAGGCATTGCAGCCTACCCGCAGGCGTTCTACTCTGGTCAAGGATCCTACACCGGTCTGCCAACTTCTCCGATCGCGAACGCGTCTGCATTAGGCGCATCGTCATTGGCACTTTCTGGAAACGTCTGGGCGGAGGTTTCTGCAGGTAGCAACAGCCGGGTCATCCTCTGGAATTCGATTCCCGATGTTAGCCAGCTGCCTCAAACTGCTTCCGGTTCACTCTCTCTTTTGAACTTGCAGTCTACCGCGTGTTCCCCACCCTGCTCCGGCAATGGTGTTTGCTCTGCCTCGGGTACTTGCACGTGCCCAACTGGGTTCAATGGAACTTCCTGCGAGTCGTGCGCTTCTGGATATTTTGGACCGACGTGCAAAGCTTGTCCTTCAGGCTGCACCTCTTGTGATGATGGTATAACTGGTACTGGCCGTTGTCTTACGTCGACCGTGACAAATCCTCCATCGAGCTGTAACTGCATCAACGGGGAATGTGGCGCTAATGGTCAATGCACCTGTCTTCCGGGCTGGACCTCCGCGTCAAACGGTACTGCGTGTGCTGCGTGTGCGTCTGGCTTCTTCCTTGATTCCAACGGGAACTGTGAAAGTGAGTAGATTTATAGCGCTCTGCAACACATTTTTGATCTCGCCATAGTTTGTTCGCTTGGTTGTGCTGAATGTGCGGATGGATCTGGCGACTGCATATCTTGCAAGTCTGGTTATACTCAAGACACCAATGACCGCACGCTATGTGATGCTATTCAACAACAGACTTCCAGCGGGACTGTGTGCCCTTCAGGTAGCTACAGTGCTGGGTCTGCTTGCCAACCCTGCGCTCCCGAGTGTCAGACGTGCACCGGCTCCACGTCGAGCAATTGTGTTATTTGCGCTTCCGGCACTTACTTATTCAATGGTACTTGTGTGCAAACGAACAGCGGCGGCGTTTGCCAGGGTTCATCTCTTATCGCCAACAACAACAAGCATGAGTGTGACAGTGAGTAGTGTGTTTCTTTGCTGTTGGGTCTCTCTGAACCGGCTTTCACAGGTTGTGGGCCAAAGTGCACTTCTTGTCAAATCTCGAACTTCAATGTTGCGTCGACAATCAACCAGGCTCAGTGTACTGGTTGCTTGCCTGGTCATGTTCTTTACCAGGGAGCCTGTGTACAAAGCTGCCCTTCAGGTACCTTCCTATCTCCCACGGATAACCTTACTTGCACTGGTTCGTAACGTGCAATCATATTTCCTGTGTATGTTCACTTACTTTTGCTACAGCATGCTCTTCGTCGTGCAGCAGTTGCTCTGGAAGCGCCAATTACTGCCTGACCTGCGCTAATGGTCTGCTTGCTTCTGGCGGTTCCTGTGTCAGTTCGTGTCCGTCGAACGCGTTCAGCTCATCCGGCACTTGTGTCACATGTCACCCGGATTGCGCAACATGTTCCGGTGGATCTTTCAATCAATGCACGAGTTGCAACAAGAATCTTCCGGTCCTCACGAACGGTCGTTGCCTAGCTACCTGTAGCCAGAATCAGTACTTCGACCCCACCTCGTCCACATGTCAGTCGTGTGATGGGAGCTGCGCCAGCTGCTCGGGTTCAGGTCCGAACAACTGCCTCGCCTGTTC
Organism: Boletus subgraveolens; assembly: GCA_038092555.1. Classification (NCBI taxonomy): domain Eukaryota; kingdom Fungi; phylum Basidiomycota; class Agaricomycetes; order Boletales; family Boletaceae; genus Boletus; species Boletus subgraveolens. The sequence goes on from JBBPQP010000109.1 coordinate 14,306, forward strand.
AAGCTCCAGCCAAGTCCTTCGTGGCGGAACCTGCGTTGCTGCGAATTGCAGTAGCGGAACCAGTGTCGTCCCGGGTCTTGGTGCCTGTCTCACAGAACTCGTTCTCGTCCCATCTTCTTCAAGTTCTGGGTCCTCGCCTCTTCCATCTATCTCGGGTCTCTCTGCGCCCACGACTACGACGGCGCAAGCTTTATCGTGGTGGGAGATTCTACTGATGGCGCTCGGTTGTGCGTTTATTTTCGTCGCGTTCTTGTACTGCTGGCGCCGTCGTGCACGGAAACAGCGCGCGAAGCAGACGGCAGCTTTCGCCTCCGCCAAGGCTCTCAACCACAAGTCCAACTGGAGATTGCGTCTACTGCGTTTCGGCGAAAAGTTGTTTGGACACTCGCCAAGGCAACCTCCCCCAGACTCTGAGGAGATCTCACTATGGAAACTGCGCGCTGCAGAGGAGGCACGACACAATGAAGCGTTGGAGAAGCTCATTGATGCATATGGGTTGTCGAGGACAAGCTCCCCGCACGAGTCTAAGCGGATGGAGTCGTATGACCACGAATCCTACCGTTCCCACCGGTTATCAGGGGGCTCTTTGTACTCCGAAGCAACCGGGATTCCTCAGCGTGGGCCGGAACCCCGACAACCTGTGAAGACGAATCCGCTGACCTCGCGATTCTCCGCGACCACTCTCGGCTCCTCAGTGTACCAGAAGCCGAGCTTGACGAGACGGGAGCGCTTTCCGCCCAAGTCGCAAACGGAGGCTGAGACCTATGCTGCCTCCGTTCGACAGCCATCCCAAGCAAGTGAGGGGGTAACGCTAACGAACACGGGCGGATCAACCAACCCGTTCCGTAAATGAAACGGTTGCCATTACATTCACAGGTATTTTATGAGCTTCTTCCCCACATGGACGTACGACGCAATTAGACTGGAATTGTTAATACAAGCACGGATACTTTCACACCATTTCCCCTTACAACTGTCACTGTATCCATTTTTCCATTGCATTATATACTGGTAGTATAGTGTTACGCAGGTAGTTAATGTAGCATGATGAACACGAGTTACATAATTTGAATGTGTCTCAAATGTGCCTGTAATGCCTGGCTGATATGACCGCGTGAACCAGCGTTGAGTGGGCGCGGCGGCAGATGGCGGCGGCAGTCTATCCTTGGTTCCGTTCGAGCCTCTGTCCTGGCTAATCCACGTGTTTACGCACAGGACCCAAGGACACACAATTTATCAATAAATCTGGACATGGCTGCACCCTAACGGCGTCCCAGCCGCCCTCCTGTAATGGCCAAGCGTCAACTGTTTTAAGCATCATCAGGACGGCGGTATTTCGCCACACACACATCCCCCCTCCCCCTTGCCTCTCTGTCTCTGCCGCTGCGACGTGATGATTATGTCCGTTGGCTCTGTGGTGGGCAGACAGGCCCAGCCCTCGTCCTCCCAGGTATGGTATGATGACATCCCTGGGTCCATCTGTGGACCCGAAGACGGCCCCTGGCCACGCTCATTCACGCCTCTTGGAACATCCGAGGCTTGGGCAAAGCTTGCGCGAGCGTCCGATCTGCAAAGCATGTCCTACGGCGCCTGCGGGCGGTGGCGTGCAGATGCGGTCAACTTTCAGCCGTTCCCTGGAACGAGGAGTCAAGATCGGTGTGCGATGCAGCGGCTCAATGTTGGTGGGCGGACGTGGACGTTTACGGCTGTGTTTGATGGCAAGTCGGCGATAGTCACCGCCTCCTTTTTTTTTTTGGGATTGACCCGACGGGTTTAAATTGTCACTCTCAGGACATCTCGGTGACGCGACTGTGGAGCATGCGGCATATCATATGCCCATCATTGTACGGGAGTTTCTGGAGGAAACCACGATGAAGCATCGTGGGCGTGCCATCCCGCCGCCGCTGATCGCGGACATGTTCAGCAGTGCGATTCGATCGTTTGACGACGCCATTGCAAACGACGTCTTGAATTTATTTTCGGGCGGATTGCAGTCGGTCAGGAATATGCCCGACGAGAATATCTGCGCCATTCTCAACGATCATGCGACGGGCGGGCAAAACTTCAAGAAGGCACGATTGTGCATGTATGGCACTACCGCGCTTGTTGCGTTAGTCGACCCTGACCATGAAAACCTGTGGCTGGCTAATCTCGGCGACTGTCAAGGAGGTAGGCACAGACAGTTCTCCTTCATTGCTCGCCGGCTGATAGGTCGTTTATGACCAGTCATGATCTCGGAGACCGAGCACCAGACGTGGAATTTCGAGGTTTTGACTACGAGTCACAACGGCGCCAATGAATGCGAGGTTGAGCGTGTAGAGAGCGAGCATCCGGGAGAGCCCGAATGCGTTGTCGAAGGCCGCGTTCTCGGTGCCATCGCTCCATTTCGATGTTAGTTAGGGTCTCAGGGCTTTTTCAGTCTTGTTGCCTCACGTCTGATCGGCTTTTGTCACATCAGGTATTGGCGACACGCCGTTCAAGCAACCGCCCGAATTCACAAGGCGCATATTATACAACCTCTTCCCTGGGGATCACGATATGTCACCATGGGAAGAATTCCTCGTCAGGAACTTTACACCGCCTTACATATCTGCCATGCCCGAGGTGACACATTATCCGCTCGATGCGTCACAAAAGGGTCTACGGAAATACCTCGTATTGTCTTCTGACGGGTTTACGGATGTCTGTGGAAAGAGTCAACGGAGCGTGATCGAGCAGTGGTTGCAATGCGTGGAATCGCGGGAAGAGTGCTGTGAGATGGATAATATGGCTTTACGGTTACTTTGGCAGGGGCTTGGAGGGGATCTGGTGGGGGTGTCCAAGGTGTTGACGTTAGACTTGGACGTACCTTGGCTAGATGACATTTCGATCGTCGTTCAATCTCTGTAGGGAACCACTGTGAATATGGGTTATTACGGATACCGCACTACTAACCTAGTATTGTACTACGTAGTACTAGTTGGCTTTTAAATTTTGTCGGTTGACTACGCATGCGCAGGTGGTTCCGCCAAATAAGGAACACGCACCTTAGTCAGGAGCTTCCATGGCGGGAGTACCAGTCAATCCATCTCAGTCTCTTGAAGACCCCAATATCACGGAAATAGATGAGAGGGATGTCATGCCAATCGGTAACACAGACCACACGACCCCTGCAAATGCCGGCCAGACCTTTTTGAAACACGTTCGCGAACGTTCCAACAACCTTGGCCCCGACAACCGTATCGACGTGTCGAGCGCGACAGGCACAAAGAGAAAGGCGCAGTATATTTCTGAAGAAGATGGGGCCATATACGGCGCATCTCGATTCGGTCACTTCGGAGAGTATATGCAGCGGAAACGTGCCAAGCTGCAAATTCAGAATGCGAGCATGATGGACGCGGAGGTGAGCGGCGAGGGGAAGGGTGACATCTTCAAAGGCATTTCCGTATACGTGCGTCTCCGTATTCTACTTTTATGTTCTCGGGGAACAAAGAATTGGATTCAGGTGAATGGCTGGACGAAGCCGTCGGTGCAGGATATCCGGAGACTTCTTCTTCAGCACGGTGGCGTCTTCCAACCATATCTTGACAAGAAATCGATCGTGTACGTGCGATACAACGTATCGTTGTTGGCTTTGTGCATGTGACCTTTGCCCCACAGGACCCACGTCGTGACGTGTTCGCTCACTGCAGCCAAAGTCAGAGAGTTTAAGCATTTGAAGGTGGTCAGGCCTGAGTGGCTACTGGATAGTGTAACCGCTGGGTCTCTCCTTCCCTGGACAAATTATGTTTTTCGTCCGGGCGATAGGTCGGAGCAGTCTCAGGGCTCACAGATCGGTCAGACAACGCTACAGTTACAAGCCGCTCAGCCGACGTCTACGCCACAGGCTGGACAGTCCGGTTCGGGTGGAGCTGGCGCTGAAGGAGATGCCAGCCCGATCAAAGACGTCGGAGTGGAGCCGGAAGACTCTGTCTCCGAATTGGCCCCACGTCCCCTCTATGTGACAGACCCTGGAAACGAAGAGGACGCTGCGCGCGTTCCCGAGTACGCCGCACGCCGTTCGAATGAGATGGCTGAACGCGTGATGGCTAATCCTCAGTGGAGAGCGGCGCATACATCCATCGCGCCAGACTTTATCGAGGGCTTCTACAAGAATTCACGCCTCCATCATTTGTCTACTTGGAAGGCAGAGCTTAAAGATCTCGTGGCGGAAGCGCAAGAACGTGCGGAGAATGGGGCGCTTGATGCGCCGCCTGACGACACTAATGGGGACACCGTTTCTGGTGTACGAACGAACCCTACAGACGAGTTTAGCATGAGAGGCGCAGGGTTTGTTCTTAGGTCTCCTTCACGAGCCAAGGGAAAGCAGAAAGCGGAGGACGTTGAGAGGGTCATCATGCACTGCGATTTCGACTGTTTCTTCGTCTCTGCTGGCCTTATAAGCCGGCCTCAACTTCGGGGGAAACCTGTTGTTGTTTGCCATTCCCAGGGCAGTCAGGGAGGTGCTTCCAGCACCAGTGAGATTTCTAGCGCGAGCTACGAGGCGAGGGCATTCGGCATCAAAAACGGAATGAGGTGAGTTTTCTTTTGTTGAAATGGATTGTCAATGTATTGTCTGACAGTTCATCGTAGTCTGCGACAAGCTCGCCACTTGTGTCCTGAAATAGTCACTGTCCCCTACGAATTTGATCGGTGAGTCGATTGATTCGGCCTCCCTGACAGGGGTCTCTGTTCATTCCAAACCACTAGATACAAGTCATTCTCGCTTCAATTTTATACCATCTTGATGCGCCACGCGGATGATCTTCAAGCCGTATCTGTCGATGAGGCTCTCATAGACGTCTCCTCCGCCGTCGCTCGTCTGAGGTCCGCTTCCCCGTTCTCCGCAGACGATTTTGCGGTCACTCTTGCACAAACCATCAGAGATCAAGTGAAACAAGCCACCGGATGCGAGGGTATTCATCTCGTGTTTTGCGACAGTTCTTTGTGCTGATCGTTCCTACAGTCAGCATTGGTATCGCGGAGAACATCCAGCTCGCCCGTCTTGCCACCCGCCGGGCAAAGCCCGCTGGATTGTTCCATCTCAAGAACGAAGACGTGCAACGGGTGCTCGAACCACTCGATATCGACGACTTGCATGGTTTTGGCCATTCCACGCGGCAAAAGGCAAGGGAGAAACTTGGCGTGACGAACCTGGGGGAGCTGATGAGATGGAGCAAGGCGCAACTGTGCGAGGCGTTGGGAAAGGGTACAGGGGAGACGCTCTACAAGGCTATCCGCGGCATCGACGATCGGAAACTCGAATCGGATAAACCTCGCAAATCGGTCTCTTGTGATATAAACGTGCGTTTCTCTCTCTTTTGGGGGACAAAACGATGCTGAGGATGTGTAGTATGGTATCCGATTTGAGAACAACGAGCAAGCGAAAGAGTTTGTGTATCGTATGGCAGAGGAAGTGGCCAGACGTCTAGACAGTATCTGTATGCATGGTCGCTTGCTGTCACTCAAGATCCTGAAACGTGATCCAAGTGCTCCCAAGGAGGCACCAAAGGTACGTCAAGTCTTTCATTTGATGAGGGGGGAGTTCAAAGTACCTCTAGTTCATGGGTCATGGTCTCTGCGAATCGTTCAACAAGCAGACAGCGCTGGCGAACGCGCAAGGCCAGGCAACGAGCGACAGCAAGGACATTGGAGACCATGCATGGCGACTAGTCAAGTCTTGGGGTTTCGACCCGGGAGAACTTCGTGGGATAGGTATCCACGTCCAAAAGTTGGAAAACGGCCGGAACGGAGACGTTGTCCAGGGGAAACTGCCCTTCCAGGCTGTAGATAGAAGACCGATGTCGAAAGGTCCGGAGCCACCGAAGCCTGAGCTCGATGATACACCTGAGGTTGTAGTCCAGCCGCCGTCTTCGCAGGCTGAAACGATGCCTGCCAATGCACCCGAACAGAAATACGTGGACCAGGTCGGCTTGCCTTCCTTTTCACAAGTCGACATGGAGGTTTTGGAAGCGCTACCAGAAGACATCCGAAAAGAACTAGAAGACGAGTATCGACGTCGATCGCACTCGCCCATGGTCGTCGAGGCTTCGCCTGCACCAATCACCTCACCACCCTCCAAAGTAGCGGGTCCAAACGTGAAACGTATCACACAACAGCTTGCACCTAAATCAGGGAGCAGCCTCTCGCCAAAAAAGAGTGTGCTGTTCGCGACACGCGACACGCCTGCGAGTGCATCTGCAGTGCGGGTCTCCGACGCCGAACTACGCGAGTTGGACATCGACCCGGATGTCTTTGCCGCGTTGCCTGTCGATATGAAACGCGAACAACTGATCATGGCTCGGCATACCAAGAAGGGTGGTGTCTTGAGCGAGCGGCGGCTCGTGATCAAGGATACGAGTCGTGCACCCCGCGAAAAACCTTTTCATCCAAAGAAACCGCCGCCGAAAGCGCATCATCCTCGTCCCCCAACGCTGAAGCAACAGGGCAAGCAAAAAGGGGAGAAACTCTCCTTCACCGAGACGGACGACGTACAGCGTGTCATCGAGGCGTGGGTGGAAGGCTTCAAGGAATGCCCTCCGAACCAAAAGGATGTCGATTTCTTTTGCAAATTTCTTGTGAAGAACGTGGAGTTTTCTGATGTGGGTATGGAGAAAACGATCGCTGTGATGAGATGGTGGCTTGTCCTATTGCGGCGACGGTGGGGGGTACACGAGGGAGATCAGTCCGAGGTAAATCAAGCAATCCAGGGGGTCACGTCGGAAGTTATAGGTAAGGCTTGGTGGAAAGCGTTTCATGAAGTGAAGGACAGAGTCGATGTTGCCGCGCGGAAACGTTTCGGAGGAACATTGGTTTTGACGTGACCGATGATGTACTCGGATATTTCAAACTATCGTACACTTAATATCTCTAGTTCACGACGCTAACGAGGATATACATGGAACTGAATACCACCTTCGGAAATTTACTTATTTGTTGCCTCTCGCAAGAAATAGGTTTACTGAACGTCCTGCACGCTTTGCCCTTGCGATAATTTTAAAGGTGATGTTCTTCAATCCTGCTTTCTCAAACGTAGACCGGATTTCCTCCTCCGTAAATCCCCTCCGCGTGCGACGATGTGACCAGAGCCGACAGGGAATATCATGAACAAGATCTAGGAATGATCACCCTGGATTCAAATACGTTGTGACGAGGTATTGTTCACCTCGTCGATAGATGATAGGCAGATGCACACTGCGTGAGATAGGCTAGGTGGATTATCCTATGCGCAATCTCTGTTTGACACCATCGGGTACTCACGACGATCACATCAAAGATCGTGTCTTCCAACTTCCTCTCGTGTGGGGTGGTACAGATGGCTCTCATTTCTTCGGGCGGGATACCATGATCCCTAGCGATCTTGTTATCCTGATCGACCATTCCTTGGCTGATATCGACACCGATGATCGACTTGGGGTCGTCTCCCGCCAATACGCAGGATATGAGACCTGTGGGAATAGAGCATGAGAAAGTGAGTGAAATCGAAAACGACTTTCAAAGAAACGTTCGGGTAAAAAACACCTCACCTGTTCCGCACGTGACATCCATCACGGTCGTGATGCCCTGTTTGAACAACCCGGTGGCTCTCATCCTTGTCCGATTGTCTCGGCGCATTTCCCTGCACCAGGTTGATTGTCGTACCAGCATGCTGTTACGTCAAAGTGGTGTTTGTTCGCTGTTTCGTGGGTGTCCGCCAGCGCGTCGGGTGGGTGGTGCGAATGTGGGGTGTGATGGTCATGATTCGAATATTCATATGGTGATGCGCACGCGCATGGTGTATTTCTGGGTCGTGGACTGGGTTTGTGAGATGCTCGCGATGTGTCACTATCAAGAGTGGTACAGAGGAGCTTTTACCCAGTTAGGCAATTCGCGGCGCTCACCAGAATACAGCATTTTCCCATCCTTAACAAGGCTTGTGATCCCACGGTGCCCAACGTTACCGTTCGGATCGCCATCACCCCCGCAGGTTGTGACCACTGCCATCCTGCCCAGTTAGGTAATGCGCGGCGCTCACAGCAGTGCCGCTTGCACACGGTGTCTAACATTTTTCGGATTCCACCACCTCCCAAGCTATCACTCGTGCTTCCCTCATCTTTCAGCTTTCTTAACCATTCCCGCAATGAAGGCCGCTTTTAAGAAACAAATTGGACGCCTCCAGTCCCGCACCGCCAGTAGAGACTCGTCTCCGGCACCTGCCCAGCATTCAGACGTACCCAACATGCAGATAAAAGCTTTGGATGTTGCCGACTTCATGCAGCATGTTGACCTGGACATTATGGAGAAATTTGGCCGATTCAGAATCCTCATCATCGGCAGGGCGAATGCTGGGAAGACAACTATCCTCCAGAAAATCTGCAGCTCGACAGAAGACCCGGAGATTTACAATGCTCAAGGGACAAAGGTAGGTTGAAGAAGCTATGATATACTGGCCGCTAATGCTGTCGACGTGTGATTAGGTTGATTTTGTGATCGAGGGCTCCAGGGAGGTGAGTGTCATAGCTACTGTGAATGTCATCGAAGTGCCTTTGCAAGCCTCTTGCTTTGTACAGCGTGGACTCCATGACATCACTTATGAGATGGTTTTCAAAAGCAACGAGAGATTTATTTTCCATGACTCTCCCGGATTTGAGGCTGGCCGTGAGGATGAATTTGAGAAGATGAAAAACTTCGTTACAAGGCGTGCAAATACAACATTCCTCAAGAAGCAGATCCATGCCATATGGTGAGTTGGTATATTGTGTTGGGTTCTGCTACTACTATAATATGTGCAGGTACTGCATCCCAATGGATCAATTTCATCGTGCTGTCACTGTTGCAGAGGAAAGGTTTTTTGGTGAATGTGACACTAAGAATGGTGATTAATTCTGTTTGATGAGTGTTATGAGCTAATTGATTTGGGTGCTAGTGCCAGTTGTGGTGCTATTCACTAAATGTGATGCTCTCATAGCACAGGCATTCCACCCTGAAGACCTATTACTGCCTCTAGAGGATCAACTTGTAAGGCAGAGGCAGTATGCTGACAAGACTTTTGCCCAGAGAAATGTATGGGGGGATCTGTGCAAGATGAAATTTCCTCCACAAGCATATGTAAAACTAGAAAGTTTGTATTTATATGCTCTTATCTCTATTCTGTTCTATTGATTTTATTACCAGACATGGATACATCTGACACAGGATGTAACATATTGTTGGGACAGACTGCAGCAGCATTGAATGATACATCATTACAGATGTTGTTGATTACAGCTCAAGAAAATAATGTTCTATTATGCATCAAGTATGCAGTCAGATAGTGAGTAAAACAGTTGTTGTTGGATGTAAAGGATATATATATTGATACTATAAAGTGTTTTGGTGCCTTATGCTGAGTTCAGGACCACTCAAGAGAAAGATGATGACTTGGGTGAGGCATTGGCAAGTTGGTTTCCACACACACAGGTGAGATTTTGAGTTAGTGTAAAAATGATGATATGCTTGAATGACAATGATGAATGGTTAGGTAAATTTCATGACATGAAGTTATGAAGCACTAACTGATTGATTGCTTTGTTCTGTGCACAAAGAGAGTATGTGATATATTATATATTGGGGTCATGATAAACTCATATGCCTTCTCATATTAATAGCATGTAAGTGGTGTATCAAAATGAAGATATTCATTATAATCTATTCTATTGCTTGTGCATTAATAGCAGGTGAGCAATATTATCATTAAAGGAGTGTGTTACTATGAATTCATGTGTATTGTTGTCTTGAATTCTAAGGGAGTAAGTTATACAGTAATACATGCAAGTCAGTATTTTATTAATGGTGTTTGTTTAATGCCACTGTGTTTTTTTACTGTCAGGCAGTAAGTGATCTGATATGAAATGAGAGGGGATGTAGTTGATGGATTGATGTTTGTGTCATATACATGACATCATAGGGAGTAAGTGGTTTAATTAAATTTGAAAAACACAGAACTAAAGGATTTATATGCATTCTTGCAACTATCATTGGATGTAAAGAAAGTAAGTGGTGGGTGGATGAAAAAACAACATGATTTTATTGACAAGATTGTCTTCATCTCAACAATTGCTATTGCAATAATAGTTTGTAGGTGGTCAATGATGCATCCTAAGGCTAGGCATTGATCATTGGCCTATGTGCTGTGCTTTCATTGATAGATTGTGAGTATTCTGTGTCAATATAAAATCAGAACATTGTTAATGAAGCTGCCTCTTCCTACTGTGACTCTCCTAATGATAGGGTGTAAGTGGTCTGATGTGGATTTGAGTTGAAAATGCTACTGATTAGCATGCTTCCCTTGTTACTCCATTGGTAGGCAGTAAGTGATCTGATGTGGATTTGAAATGAGAATACTCCTGACCAGCACAACTCCTTCCCTTTCATTTATAGCAAGTATGTGGCCTGATGAATTTAAAACAAGGATGCTGCTAATTAGTGTGCATCCTGCCCTTCCATTGACAGTTTGTAAGTTGTCTTATGTGAATTTGAAATGAAAATGCTATTGATTGGCATACCTCCTATTTTCCCATTGATAGGAAGTAAGTTGTCTGATGTGGATTTGAAATAAGAATACTGCTCATTGCCATGCCACCTCCTACTCTCCTATTAATAGCGAGTAAGTGACCTTATGTGGATTTGAAATGAGAATGCTCCTAACTGACATGCCCCCTCATGTTCTCCTATTGATAGGAAGTAAGTGGCCTGACATGGATTTGAAACAAGAATGCTGCTAATGAGCATACCTCATCCTGCTCTTCCATTCATAGCGAGTAAGTGGTTTGATGTGCATTTTAAATCAGAATGCTGTTAATGAGCATGCCACCTACTCTCACATTGATAGGCAGTAAGTGGTCTGATGTGGATTTGAAATGACAATATTGTTAATCAGCATGCCTTTTCATGCTTTGCCATTGATAGTTTGTAAGTGGTTTGATGCAGATTTGAATTGAGAACTCTGCTGATCAGCAGCATCCTCCTGTGCTCCCATTGATAGGCTGTAAGTGGTCTGGTGTGCATTTGAAATGAGAATGCTGCTGATCAGCATGCCTTCTCCTGCCTTTTCATTGATAGCTTGTAAGTAATCTGATGTAGATTTGAAATGACAATGCTGCTAATCAGCATGCCTTGTCCTGCTCTTCCATTTATAGCAAGTAAGTGATTTGATGTGTATTTGAAATGAGAATATTGCTAATTACCATACCTTCTCCTGCTCCCATATTGATAGACTGTATGTTGTCTGATGTGGATTTGAACTGAAAGTCCTGATGATTACCATGCCTCTTCCTACTCTTCTATTGATAGGCAGTATGTGATCTCATGTGGATTTGAAATGAAAATGCTACTGATCAACAATGCCTTCTCTCTAATTAATAGGGTGTGAGTGGTTTGATGTGGATATGAAATAAGAATGCTTCCTGATTAGCATGTCTCCTCCTGCCCTCCAATTCACAGGCAGTAAGTGATCTCATGTGGATTTGAAATAACATTGTTGCTAATCAGCATGCCTCTTGCTCCTCTCACATTGATAGCTTGTAGGTGGTCTGATGTGAATTTGACATGATAATGCTACTGATCAGCATGCCTTGTGTTCTTTCATTCATAGCTTGTAAGTGGTTTGATGTGTATTTGAAATAAGAATGTTGCTGATTGGCATCCCTTTTCATTGATAGGAAGTGAGTGGTCTCATGTGGATTCAAAATGAGAATGCTGCTAATTAGCATGTCTTTTTCTGCTTCCCTTTCATAGCTTGTAAGTAATATGATGTCAATTTGAAGTGAGAATGCTGTTGATCAACATGCCTTCTCCTGCTGTGCCATTGATAGGGTGTAAGTGGTCTAATATATGTACATTTGAAATCAGAATTCTGCTAATGGCATCCCTTTTCCTGCCTTTCCTTTGATAGGCTGTAAGTGATCTGATGTGGATTTAAAATGAAGATGCTGCTGATTAATATCCCTCCTACTCTCCCATTGATAGGAAGTAAGTTATCTGATGTGAATTTGCAATAAAAATCCTGCTGATTAGCATGCCTTCTCCTGTTTTCCTATACATAGCGAGTAAGTAGTCTTATGTGGATTTGAAGTATGGATGTGGCTAATAAACATACCTCCTGTTGCTCTTTCATTAACAGGAAGTAGGTGATCTGATGTAGATTTGGAATGAGAACAATGTTGATTAGCACACCTCCTGCTTCCATTGTCAGTTGGTAAGTCACCTAATATGGATTTGAAATAAGAATGTTACTGATTAGCATATCTCCCCCTATTTTCTCCTTGATACTGTAGGCAGTAAGTGATCTGTCATGAATTTGAAATGAGAATGCAGGTTGACCAACATGCCTCCTCTGCTTCCATTGACAGGAAGTAAGTTGTTTCATATGGATTTGAAATAGGACTGTTGCTGATCAGCATACTTTCTCCTGCTACTTTATTGATAGCGAGTAAGTGGCCTGATGTGGATTTAAAAGAAGAATTCTCCTGATCAGGATGCCTTCTTATTCATAGCAAGTAAGTGATATAATGTGGATTTGAAATAACAGTGCTGCTGCTAAGTATATCTGCTTCCACTTTCATTGATAGGAAGTAAGTGATTTGATGTGAATTTGAAATGACAATATTGCTAATTAGCATATCTCCTCCTGCTCTTTAATTGACAGGCAGTAAGTGATCTGATGTAGATTTGAAATGACAATGCTGCTAATCAGCATACCTTTTTCTCCCCCATTGATAGCAAGTAAGTGGTCTGATGTGGGCTCTAAATGAGAATGCTGTTGATCAACATAACTTCTCCTGTTTTTTTTTTATTGATAGCAAGTAAGTGGTCTGTCATGAATTTGAGATCAGAATGATACTAATGATTTATTTGCATCCTTTTTGCTTCATGACCATTCATTCCACTAATAGTTTGTAAGTTCTTTTATATGCATATGAAAACATTAGTTACTGATCAATTCACAACCTTTTTCCACCATCTTCCTATCAATAGGAAGTAAGTGGTTCCACTCCAGATAACAGCAAAAAAGTGATTTATTGGTTGGTAATAATCTTCATTTCACAGAAGGTAACAATATATGTTGATTGATAAATTGGATTACTGATATGCACATGCCTTATCCTAATGCATTGTGCAAAATAGTATGTAAGTGATTTGGTTTATAATGGACATCTAGCAGCATTCTGCTCATTAAACCTGTCTTTTCATTGTCAAATTTGGCATAATCATATTGTTTCTTACATTATGTACAGCTGGTAAGTATTATTTTGCTACTTCTAAGAATTATGCAGCTACAGATTGATATACCTTTAGGATGTATGTCATACATATTTTGTGATGCAATATTTTTGAGTTATTCACATTCATGCTTTGTTGACATGCAGCAGGTAAGGTATCTGTGTAATAATTTAAATATTCTTGTTTATAATTTGAATAGACAGTCAGTTTTTGCCCTCAAGTTCTATATATCACAACTAATATCATCCAGATTGTCACCAACCCTCAGCCCCACCCAGTAAATATTTTTCCCTCTATATTTACTAAAATAATCTTATATCTTTCAGGACTCTTTTCAAACAAGGGTGGCCAAGTCCATGGCATGTGCATTCTTGGAAATATGTTTATTATACCAATTTCCAATGTATTTCAGACTAAAAAGAAAGCCAAAACAAAGAAAGAGGTCCTTCAAAATGGCATTGGTAAGTTAATCAGTTTTAAAATTCAATCACTTGTATGTTTATCTTCCTTAACAGGCCTTTTGCTACTTCTTCAATATTCCTTTACTCTGGTCCAAACCAAATCTAAAGACCCCTTTGCCTTGGCAATACAAAAGTATAAAGCATCTGGGATATCTGCTCAAATATCCAAGACACTGGATCAGCTCTTTGTCAAATATTCTGCTGCCAACAGCAAGGAAAAAGTGAAACTTGTCATGGATGTAATCTTGCATCATCCTTTGTGTAGGTAGTGAAATCACATGGCTTTTCACATACTGACTTGACCTCATAGCAAGTGGTATTGGCCATTAGGATTTGGAGGAAGTGCTGGAGTATTGAGTGGCATTGGTTGTGAGGATTTGGAGAAAGCATTCTGATTCAAGTGGAGCTTATCTATTTGACCATATTGGATAATATGGATGGTCATCCAATTAACTGTGAACCTGCATGATGAGCATACCAATAATATCATACTTATTCTGAATGACTGGGGGACAAGTCATACATTATTGAATCTTTTAAAGTGCTACACTCACTGATGTTTGTCTGACTCCAGCTCTATCAGAATCACAATGATACATATAATATACTGTATATACACTTGGACCACTCAGCATTCAACCTCCACCCCATCCATAGTCAGCACATGGTTGCCTCCATGATTGTATGAAATCCTGTCTCCTTGTCCACCCTCTCCAGAATACTCTTTAGGTTAATTTCCAGACTGAGAAGCATGTGTAGGACAAGTAGTGCACCCACACCAGACACCACCCTGCTCTCCTCTCTACATGTCATGCTATGAATGCCTGAGGAGAGTCAATGTCATGTTTGGGATCAGGATGTCTATCGAGGTAAGGAAAAGATGAGGACTTGCAATATGCACAGCCTTGCGCGCATGGACAGTGCTCAACAACGCCATAGGCTTTGCACAAAATCTCTGACGCCATCATGCATGACGTTCGGGTCAACTTCACACAAACAAGCAAGCCAACTTACCATGATTGAATCCTTGCGCCGAGGTACCACTCTTGCCTGATGTATCGTAAGATATAAACCTACATCGAGTGGCTCGTGAGATCAACACCACACACTCCTTCCTACCTTAGCATCGTTGGTTGCTTCCGCCCCGAGGTGACGATCTTGTACTCCTTCTCCGCAGCCTTGCACTCTGTCTTCAACTTCGCTGCCAATGTAGACTGGTTCATCCATGTGTGGTACACGGAGTGGTTCACTTCAGCAGGTTGTAGGTTGTTGGTCCGCCTGAGCGCTAAGATCGGCTCTGGGGCATTGAACCAGAATCCGGTGCCTCGGGGTTCCCAGGGAGGCATGTCGACATCGAGGACGTCCAAGATGCACTTGTTCCCGCATCGACGTCAATGGGTGTTGTACGTGTGCAGGGTAGCCCACCCCGATCCTGATGGATCGTGGTTGTGAGCATGGGACGTGTCAACGGTGTCAATCGACTTACCATACACGACAGTGACCACGTCCACACCTGGAAGTAAACTCGACCATGAACAGGCGACATATATGTTTACGTCCGAAATGTGGGAGGTCTGGGTTCATCCTGATACGCCAAGTTTGCTTTGCATCCACATCGCAGAAGCGCTGTTGTCAATAAGCTTCCCTAGACACTTGCAGCGAATGACATACGTAAGGTCCCTACAGGCCGTGCTGAGATTTAACAATAACATAGCACCTTTCGTGATCGCATTGATAGCAGCCGCTTGATGTGAATATAATGGATTGATCTTCCTCGCGTTATGCAGCACGTGTTGGATCGTCTCAGAAAGTGGCTGATCAAGGTTCCCTGCAAAAACCTTCTGTTTGGGAAGTCAAAGCCCGTAAAGCAATGTGTGACCTACCTTGTCTCGCCTCTCTTATGTTGAAAGTACGGCGGTCGACCATTTGGTCCCTGTACCATTCCCGATCTCAAATTTCTTGAATAAGCTCGGCGATGGGAGGTCGCTCCTCTGGACATGGGATCGTTAACTCGTCATCGGGCGGCGCAACCTTGGTGCGGCCCTCGTACTTTGGGCTGAGTGGGATATGGTCCCTGGCAGCAGCTTGGAGAAGGGCAACCGGATCTTCACTTCCAGGCTTTACAACAAGAAGCATGTGGAAACATTCCGAGAAAAGTGCATGTATGTCAACTAACCTCCTCGTTGACAGCACGCGTGAATCGCTCGCTATGGTGTTCGATCTGTTTCTTCGTCTGAGCAGGTGCCATCGCGGGCGGAAGCGAAACCCAATACTGAAGAATGACATTACCATCATCATACGCATCCATGAGGATTATTGTCAACCCCACCTAGATTGTTCCTTCTTCCCCTTTGAATTCTCCGCAACCTGAAGTATCAGAACGTGCTACTCTCTTCCATACCAGGAAGCTGGGACGAAGGTGTGGAAAAGTCGGGGCTCTGCCGTCCGCGTTGCTGCTGAAAGACCATTTCGTCATGCATACGTAGTTCATTGCGCGGTATGTACGCAGGTTTGATGAGATCGGGGATGAGCCCTCTGGGTACAAGTCAGTGGGCATGGACATGAAAATTGGCGTCACGCACCTTAGTTCGGCGACTTTGGCTAGATCGAGTGGTCTCTGTGGGTTGGCAGGCAGCGAATACACGTTCGACCTTTTCAACAGGCCCTGCACAGAGAGGAATGTATCACTAGAAAGTTGCTTTCGCGAGTTAAGGTGTCGCCATGCTAAGGGGTGCATCGCCACCCCGATTAGGACCTTGATTCAATTTCAAGCCCGTTGGCATGGGCTTTGCTCGTGTTCTTTTCAGTAGGACCCAAGCTTGAGTCTCCTTATACGTGCGGAGCCAGAAGACTCTGTCTCCGAATGGGCTCCACGTCCCCTCTATATGATAGACCCCGGCACAGAAAAGGACGCTGCGTGCGTTCCCGAGTGTGCTGCACGCCGTTCGAATGGGATGGCTGAACGCTTGATGCGGCGGCTAATCCTCGGTGGAGGGCGGCGCATACATCCATCGTGCCAGGCTTTATCGAAGGCTTCTACAAGAA
Source organism: Boletus subgraveolens (assembly GCA_038092555.1). NCBI lineage: Eukaryota > Fungi > Basidiomycota > Agaricomycetes > Boletales > Boletaceae > Boletus > Boletus subgraveolens. Next base: position 31,069 of record JBBPQP010000109.1, read on the forward strand.
TTTGCGCCTGCATTCTCTGCCCACTTGGAAGGCAGATCTTAAAGGACTCGTGGAAGCACAAGAGCGTGCGGAGAATGGCGCGTTTCATGCGCCGCCCGACGACACCGACAAGCCTGTCGTTGCTGGCGTGCGAACGAACTCTATGGGCGAGTTTAGCATGGGGGGCGCGGACTCGTTTGTTCTTAGGTCTCCTTCACGAGCCAAGGGAAAGCAAAAAGCAGAGGACGTTGAGAAGGTCATCATGCACTGCGATTTCGACTGTTTCTTCGTCTCTGCTGGTTGTTTGCCATTCTCAGGGCAGTCAGCGTGCTGCTTCCAGCACGAGTGAAATTTCTAGCGCGAGCTACGAGGCGAGGGCATTCGGTGTCAAAAACGGAATGAGGCGAGTTTTCGTTTTTCTTTTGTTGAAATGCATCGCCAGGAAATTGTCTAACAGTGCATAATAGTCTGCGACAAGCTCGCCAGTTGTGTCCTGAAGTAGTCACTGCATATCCCTTACGAATTTGGTGCGCCAAGCGGAAGATCTTCAAGCCGTATCTGCTGATGAGGCTCTTATAGACGTTTCCTCCGCCGTCGCTCGTCTGAGCTCCGCTTCACTGTTCCCTGTAGATGGTTTTGCGGTCACTCTTGCACAGTCCATCAGAGATCAAGTGAAAAAAGCCACCGGATGCGAGGCTATGCACATCGTGTTTTGCGACAGTTCTCTCTTATCGTTCCTACAGTCAGCATCGGTATCGCGGAGAACATCCAGCTTTCCCGTCTTGCCACCCGCTGGATTATTACATCTCAAGAGCGAAGACGCACAACGAGTGCTCAAACCGCTCGATATCGACAACTTGCATGGCTCTGACCATTTCACGCGGGAAAAAGCAGGGGAGAAACCCGGCGCGACGAACATGGGCAAGCTGATGACACGGAGCAAGGCTCAGCTACGTGAGGCGCTGGGAAAGGGTACAGGGGAGACGCTCTACAAGGCTATCCGCGGCATTGACGATCGGAAACCCGAATCGGACACACCCCGCAAATCGGTCTCTTGTGATATCAACGTACGTTTTCCCTTTCTTTGGATTCTTTGGGGGACGAAACAATACTGAGGATATGTAGTATGGTATCCGATTTGAGAACGACGAGCAAGCGAAAGAGTTTGTGTATCGTGTGGCAGAGGAAGTGGCCGGACGCCTGGATAGTATCTCTACGCGTGGTCGTTTGCTATCACTCAAGATTCTGAAATGTGATCCGAGTGCTCCCAAGGAGGCTCCAGAGGTACGTCAAATCCTTCATCTGATGAGGGAGGAGTTCAAAGTACCTCTAGTTCATGGGTCATTGGCTCTGCGGATCGTTCAACAAGCAGACAACGCTGGCGAACGCTCGAGGCTAGGCAACGAGCGACAGCAAGGACATTGGAGACCATGCATGGCGACTAGTCAAGTCTTGGGGTTTCAACCCGGGAGAACTTCGTGGGATAGGTATCCACATCCAAAAGTTGGAGAACGGCCGGAACGGAGACGTTGTTCAGGGGAAACTGCCCTTCCAGGCTGTAGATAGAGACCGATGTCAAAAGGTCCGGCGCCATCAAAGCCTGAGCTCGATGATACATCTGAGGTTGTAGTTCAGCCGCCGTCTTCGCAAGGTGAAGCTATACCTGCCGATGCACCCGAACAGGAAATATGTGGACCAGGTCGGCTTGCCTTCCTTTTCACAAGTCGACATGGAGGTTTTGGAAGCGTTACCAGAAGACATCCGAAAAGAACTAGAAGACGAGTATCGACGTCGATCGCACTCGCCCATGGTCGCACCTGCACCAATCACCTCACCACTCTCCGAAGTAGCAGCAGCCGAGGGTCCAAACGTGAAACGTATCACACAACAGCTTGCACCTAAACCAGGGAGCAGCCTCTCGCCAAAGAAGAGCGTGCTGTTCGCGAAGCGCGACGCCTGCGAGTGCATCTGCAGAGCGGGTCTCCGACGCCGAACTACGCGAGTTGGACATCGACCCGGGTGTCTTTGTCGCGTTGCCCGTCGACATGCAGTGCGAGCAACTGATCGTGGCTCGACATACCAAGAAGGGTGGTGTTTTGAGCGAGCGGCGGCTCGTGATCAAAGATATGATTCGCGCGCCACGCGAAAAAACCTTTCATACAAAGAAACCTTCGCCGACAGCGCATCGTCCCCGTCCCCCAACGCTGAAGCAGCAGGGCAAGCAACAGGGGGAGAAACTCCTTCACAGAGACGGACGACGTACAGCGAGTTATCGAGGCGTGGGTGGAAGGCTTCGAGGAATGCCCTCCGAACCAAAAGGATGTCGATTTCTTTTGCAAATTTCTTGTGAAGAACGTGGAGTTTTCTGATGTGGGTATGGAGAAGACGATCGCTGTGATGAGATGGTGGCTTGTCCTATTGCGGCGACGGTGGGGGGTACACGAGGGAGATCAATCCGAGGTAAATCAAGCAATCCAGGGGGTCACGTCGGAAGTTATAGGTAAGGCTTGGTGGAAAGCGTTTCGTGAAGTGAAGGACAGAGTCGATGTTGCCGCGCGGAAACGTTTCGGAGGAACATTGGTTTTGACGTGACCGATGATGTACTTGGATATTTCAAACTACCGTACACTTTTTATCTCTAGTTCACGACGCTAACGAGGATATACCTGGAAATGAATACCACCTTCGGAAATCTACTTATTTGTTGCCTCTCGCAAGAAATAGGTTTACTGGACGTCCTGCATGCTTTGCCCGTGTGATAATTTCAAAGGTAATGTTCTTCAATCCTGCCTTCTCGAACGTAGACCGGATTTCCTCCTCCGTAAACCCCCCTCTGTGTGCGACGATGTGACGAGAGTCAACAGGAAATGTTTCATGCGTCGACTCTGCATGAACAAGATCTGAGACGAGCAGTGATCCCCCCGAGATCAAATACGTTGTGACGAGGTGGCTTGTCACCTCGTCGATAGATGTGAAATGATGATAGGCAGATGCACACTGCGTGAGATAGGCTAGGTAAATTACCCCGTGCGCAATCTCTGTTGGACATTATTGGGTACTCACGACGATCACATCAAAGGTCATGCCTTCCAACTTCCTCTCGTGTAGGGTGGTGCAGATGGCTCTCATCTCTTCGGGCAGGATACCATGATCGCTGGCGATCTTGTTATACTGATCGACCATTCCTTGGCTGATATCGACACCGATGATCGATTTGGGGTCCTCTGCCGCCAATACGCGGGATATGAGACCTGTGGAAACAGACCATGAGAAGGCGCGTGAAATCGAAAATGGTTTTCAAAGAAACGTTCGAGTGAAAAGCACCTCGTTAAGCTCACCTGTTCCGCACGCGAAATCCATCACGGTCGTGATGCCCTGCTTGAACAACCCAGTGGCTCTCATCGCTTGTCCGATTTTCTCGGCGCGTTTCTGTGCACCGGGCTGATTGTCGTACCAGCGTGATGTTACGTCAAAGTGGTGTTTATTTGCTGTCTCGTGAGTGTTCGCCGGCGCGTCTGGTGGGTGGTGCGAATGCGGGGTATGAGGGTCATGGTTCAGATCGTGGTGCGCATGCGCGTGAAGTGTTTCTAGATCGTGGACTGTGCGAGGCATCGAGAGTGTTAGAAACAGACAGCGACAGACGGGGACAAACGACGGAAAGTCCCACTGATGGTAGTAGAGAGTTAGGCCCAGCCACTGTCCACAGTACGCTGAAAAACGTGCTGGTCCGAGAGTTGAATTCAACTTTTGTTTCTGGTTAGCGTGGTTTCATTTCCCCATTTGACTTGATGGCTTCCTTTTTTACTAACCGTCCTCCAATCATAACTCTCAAAGAAATTGCAGTAGAGTCGTCAAACGATAATGTTTACACACATTGTCTTCGCATTGATAGTACTAGTAGCCTGAGTTTGGACTGCCATCTTTACCTAGTTAGGTAATGCGCTGTGCCCACCATGGCGCAGCATTTTCGCGGTCCACAGCAAGGTCCTGTAATCCCACGGCGTCTAACGTTGTTCGGATCCACCTCCCAAGCTATCACTCGTGCTTCACTCATCTTTCAACTTTCTCAACCACTCCCGCAATGAAGGCCTTCTTTAAGAAGCAAATCGGACGCCTCCGACCCAACATAGCCAGTGAAGACTCGTCTCCAGCAACTGCCCAGCATTTGGCAGACGTACCCAACATGCAACCCAACACAATCCCCAGCGGCTTGAACGTTCTTCCAGCCAACAACACCGACGCTCTCGCTCTCGAGACCCAGTACGCAGATTCAGATTTGCCCAAGGTCTCAGGCCCCGTCGCTCTCGAGCCATGTTCCGACAACTCGAGTGCTGGCAACATGCAAACGACAGCTTCGGATGTCGCCCACTTCATGCAGCACGTTGACCCAGACCTTATGAAGAAATTTGGACGATTTAGAATTCTCGTCGTCGGCAGGGTGAATGCATGTAAGACGACCATCCTTCAGAAAATCTGCAGCTCGACGGAAGAATATCCGGAGATCTTCAACAATCAAGGGGAGAAGGTACAGTTTAACAAGCTGGGATATCCTGGATGCTAATGCTGTTGATGTGTAATCAGGTTGATTTTGTGATCAAGGGGTCCAGGGAGGTGAGTGTCATAGCTACTGTGAATGTCATTAAATGCCTTTGCAAGCCATCTCGCCTTGCACAGCGTGGACTCCACGACATCAATCATGAGATGGTCTTCAAAAGTAACATGAGATTTGTTTACCATGACTCTCCTGGATTTGAGGCAGGCCGTAAGGATGACTTCGAGGAGGTGAAAGACTTCATCGCAAAGCGTGCAAGTACAAATTTCCTCTGGGAGCAGATCCATGCCATATGGTGAGTGGGTATATTGCATTGAATTCTAACTACTACTCTAATATGAGTAGGTACTGCATTCCAATGGATCAATTTCATAGTGCTGTCACTGTTGCAGAGGAGAGGTTTTTTGGTGAATGTAACACTAGGAATGGTGATGAATTCTTGTTAATGATGTATTCTGAGCTGATTGGTTTGAATGCTAGTGCCAGTTGTGGTGCTGTTCACTAAATATGATGCTCTCATAACACAGGCATTCCAACTTGAAGACCTACTACTGTCTCCAGAAGATCAGCTTGTGAAGCAGAGAATGTGTGCAGAAGAGATGTTTGCCAAGAGAAATATATGGGGGGAACTGTGCAAGATGAAATTCCCTCCACAGGCATTTGTAAAACTGGAAAGTTTGTATATATATGCTCTCATCTCTGTTCTATTCTATTGATTATATTATCAGACATGGATAAGTCTGACACAGCCTCAGGATGTAACACATTGTTGGAACAGACTGCAGCTGCATTGAATGATGCATCATTGCAGATGCTGTTGATTACAGCACAAGAACTGAACATTCTACTATGTGTTGAGTATGCAGTGAGACAGTAAGTGAAACAATTTTTAAATGTAAGAAGTATATATATTGATACCATAAAGTGTTTTGGTGCCTTATGCTGAGGTCAAGGCCATTAAGAAAGATGGTGATCTGGGTGAGGCACTGGCAAGTTGGTTTCCACACACACAGGTAAGATTTGAGTCAAGAAATATTGAAATAAAAAAATTGTTATGTGCTTGAATGATACTGATGGATGGTTAGGTGATTATCATGTCATGAAGTTATTAAAGAGTTAACTGATTTATTATGTTATTTTATCTATGAAGAATGTATGTGTCATATTGTGGATTGAAGTCATGAAAACTTACATGCCTTATCATATTAATAGCATGTGAGTGGTGTATAAAAACAAAAAGATCCATCATAACCCATTCTACTGCCTGTGTATTAATAGCAGGTGAGCAATTTGATGAAGACTCAGAAGGTGTTATTGATAAATTTATGTGTATTATTGTTTTGAATCCAAAGGGAGTAAGTTATACAGGAATATATACAAGTCAGCATCTTATTGATGGATTTTTTGATGCCACTGCTGTTTTTGTGACTATTAGGCAGTAAGTAATCTAAAATGTAGTGAGAGGGAGTGCAACTAATTGTGTCATATGATGTGGTAGGGAGTAGGTGATTGGACTACATCTGAAAGACAGAAGACTAAGGTTTCAAATCTATTCTTGCAACCATCATTGGATACAAAGAAAGTAAGTGGGATGTTGATGAAATATATATATTGACAACATTGTATTCATTTTGACAATTGCTATTTAATAATAGTTTGTAGGTGATCAATTGTGCATTTTAAAGCTAGTTGTTGATCATGTGCTTGTGTGCTGTGCCTTTCATTGATAGCTGGTGAGTATTCTGTGTTAATATAAAATTGGAACACTGTTAATGAACTGCCTTCTACTGCTCTTCCACTGATAGATTGTGAGTGATCTGATGTATATTTGGAATGAGAATACTACTAATTAGCATGCCTTCCATGCTTCCCTCAACAGAATGTAAGTAGTCTGATATGAATATAAATTGTGAATGTTCAAGTTGATCAACATGTCTCCTGCTCTCTTATTGATAGGCTGTAAGTGGTCTGATGAGGATTTGAAATAAGAATGCTACTGATCAGCATGTCTCTCCTCCTCTTCCACTGATAGGATGTAAGTGGTTTAATGTGGATTTGAAATGGGAATGTAGTTGATCAACATGCCTCCTCCTGTTCTCCCACTATAGCTTGTAAGTGTTTGATGTCAATTTGAAAAAAGAATGCTGTTGATTAGCATGCCTCATCCTGTTCTCTTATTGATAGGCTGTAAGTAGGCTAATGTGGACTTGAATGAGAATGCTGCTGATTAGCATGCCTCCTACTCTGCCATTGATAGCCTGTGAGTGTCTTGATGTGGATTTGAAATAAATGCTGCTAATCAGTATGTATTCACTTGATCTCCAATTGACAGGGAGTAAGCAGTGTGATGTGGATTCAAAATGAGAATGCTGTTGATTAAAATGCCTTCTTCTGTTCTTCCATTGATAGGGAGGAGTAAGTGGTGTAATGTCAATTTGAAATGAGAATGCTGCTGATCAGCATGCATCCTTTTACTCTCCCATTGATAGCTTGTACTGTAAGTGGTCTGATTTAGAGTTGCAATGAAAGTGCTGCTAATCAGCATGCCTTCTTCCATTTTCCCATTGATAGGGAGTAAGTGGACTGATGTGAACTTGAAGTGAGCATTTTGCTGATTGGCATGCCTTTTTCTGTTCTCCCATTTATAGCAAGTAAGTGGTCTGATGTGGATTTGAAGTGAGAATGCTGCTAATCAGAATGCTTTTTCTTGTTCTCCCATTTATAGCAAGTAAGTGGTCTGATGTGGATTTGAAATGAGAATGCTGCTGATTAACATTCCTCCTGCTCTCCCATTTATAGCAGGTAAGTGGTCTGATGTGGATTTGAAAATAGAATGTTACTGATCAACATGCCTATTTCTACTCTCCTATTGATAGTTTGTAAGTGGTGTGGTCTGGATTTGAGGTGAGAATGTTGCTGATCAGCATGCCCCCTTTTGCTCTTCCATTGAAAGGTTGTAAGTGATCTGATGTGAATATGAAATATGAATACTGCTAACTAACATGTCACCTCCTACTCTCCCATCAATAGTATGTAAGTGGTCTAACACAGAGTTGAGGTGAGAATGGTGCTGATCAGCACCCATCTACATATGTACTTTCCAATTGATAGGCTGTAGGTGATCTGATGTGGATTTGACACAAGAATGCTAATAAGCATGCCTCTTCCTGCTTTTTCATTGATAGCATGTAAGTTTTCTAACATGAATTTGAAATAAGAATGATGCTAATCAGTATACTGCTTTCTACTCTCCCATTGACAGGGGGTAAGTGGTGTGATGTGGATTTGAATGAGAATGCTGTTAATCAACATACCTCATATACTTCTATTAATAGGAAGTATGTGTGTGATATGGATTTGAAAAGAGAATGCTGCTGATAACATGCTTCCTGCTTTCCCATTAATAGGGAGTAAGTGGTTGGGTCTGGATTTGAAGTGAGAATGCTGATCAACATGCCTCCTCCTGCTATCCTATTGATAGCCTGTAAGTTGTCTGATGTGAATTTGAAATGGGAGTGCTGCTGATCAGCCCCCCTTTCTCCCATTGATAGGCTGTAAGTGGTCTAATGCAGATTTGAAATGAGAATGGTGTTAATCAGCATGCCTTCTTTTACTTTCCCATTCATAGGCTGTAGGTGATTTGATGTGGATTTGAAATGAGAATGCTGCTGATCAACATGCCACCTCTTATTTCTCATTAATAGACTGTGAGTGATCTGATGTGGATCTTAAGTAAGAATGCTGCTGATCAGCATGCCTTCTTCTACTTCCTCCATCAATAGTTTGTAAGTGGTGTGGTGTACATAGATCTAAAATGAGAATACTGCTGATCAGCATGTCTTTTCCTGTTCTTCCATTTATAGCAAGTAAGTGGTCTGAGTGGATTTGAAATGAGAATGCTACTGATTAGTATGCCTTCTGCTTCCCCATTGATAGTATGTAATAAGTGATCTGATATGAATTGGAAATAGAAATATTGCTCATTTGCATGATTCTGCTATCCCATCAATAGGGGGTAAGTGTTTTGATGTGATTTGAAATGAGAATGCTACTGATTGATATGCATTCTTTTGCTCTCCCATTGATAGGGAGTAAGTGGTCTGACATGAATTTGAAATGAGAATGCTGCTAATTAGCATGCCTCCCACTTTTCCATTGATAGAATGTAAGTGATCTAATGTGGATTTGAAATGAAAATGCTATTGATCAGCATGCCTCCTGCTCTCCTATTAATAGCCTGTAAGTTGTTTGATGCAGATTTGAAATGAAAATGCTGCTGAATTGACATGCCCTCTACTTTTTCCCATTAATAGGCTGTAAGTAGTCTGATGTAGCTCTGAAGTGAGAATGGTGCTAACCAGCATATCCCCTTCTATTCTTCAAATGATAGGCTGTCAGTGATCTGATGTGTATTGAATAAGAATGCCGCTGATTAGCATACCTTCTTGTCTTCTTTCACCAATAGGCTGTAGGTTGTCTAATGTGTGTTTGAAGAGAATGCTGCTGATCAATATGCCTCCTTGTTCTTTTTCACTGATAGGCTGTAGGTTGTCTGATGTGAATTTGAAGAGAGTGCTACTGATTATCATGCCTTCTCCTGCTCTCTCATTGATAGCAAGTAAGTGGTTTGATGTGGATTTGAAATGAGAATGTTACTCATGATTTCTTTGTATCCTTTTTGCCTTTATGACTATTTCACTGCTGGTTTGTAAGTGCTTCCATATGTATAAGACAATATGTATGTTACTAATTAAATCATATCCATTCTTTCTGCCATTATTCTATTGATAGCAAGTAAGCCATTTAATTTTAAAGTGACCTCATTTACAATGGACATTACATTCTGTTCATTAAATTTGTCATTTCATTGTCAAATCTGGCATAATTCCATTATTTCTTAAATTATGTATAGCTGGTAAGTATCATCTTACTACTTCTAAGAATTGTGCTACTATTAATTGATATACCTTCAGGATGTAAGTGATATTCTGTGGTGTAATATTTTTGTGTTATTTACCTTTATGCTTTGTTGATATTCAGGAGGTAAGGTGTTTGTGTAATAATTTGATATTGTTGTTTATAATTTAAATAGGCAGTCAGTTTCTTTTACCCTCAAACACTATATTACAATTAATACATATCATCTAGATTATCACCAGCCCTCAGTCTCACAAAGTAAGTATCTGACTACATTATGTATTTGCTAATATAATATCATGTCTTCCAGGACTCTTTTCAAACAAAAGTAACAAAGTTCATGGCATGTACATTCTTGTAAATATGTTTATCATGCCAATTCTTTGTATATTCCAGCCTAAAAAGTCAGCCAAAACAAAGAAAGAGATCCTTCAAAAGGGCATTAGTAAGTTAATTAAATTTAGATTTTGACAACTTTCTTACATATGCTCTTTAATAGACTGTTTGCTGCTTCTTCAATATTCCTTCACTCTGGTCCAAAACAAATCTAAAGACCCCTTTTCTTGGCAATACAAAGGTATAAAACATCTGGGAATTCTGCTCAGGTATCCAAAACACTGGATAAGCTCTTTGCCAAACACTACTCTGCTGGAACTGACATGAAGGCAAAAGAAAAGCTTGTCATGGATGTAATCATGCAGCATTGTTTGGGTATGTAATCAAGTGACATAGCTTTTTATATACTAACATGATTTCATAGCAAGTGAAATTGATCATTAGGATTTGGAGGAAGTGCTGGTGTACTGAGTGCTATTGGTTGTGAATATTTGGAGATGGTGTTCCAATCTGAAGGGGCCTAGTATATCTGTTTGACCACCTTGGATGTAAAGGGTCATTTGAGTAGCTGTCAACCTGTGTGATGAGCACACTGATAATATGCTTCTTTTAGTGACTGAGAAGACAAGTCATCACACTATTGACCCCTCTAAAGTCACTTATCAGCAAAATTCTGACTTGATCACAGGTTTTGTGAAATCAACAGCTGATGACAGCCAATGACAACAAAATGACAGGTCTGTTCAGACCTGGGCAGACCCATGCATACTTGTGCATACCTGGCCAATGCTGTATATTGACATTTATCTGACTCCAGCTCCATAGTGATATATGTATACACTCAAGTTGGACCACTCAACATCTAGTGTTCAACCTATGCCACCCACAGTCTACACTAGTCCATCTCCACAATCAGATCAAATCCCAGCTCCTTTTTGTAGAAAGCTAATGGATCATGGTTGTGATCCTGAGGTGTTGACAGTGGCAATCAATTTACTATACATGACCATGACCTGGAAGTAAACTCAATCATGAACATGCAACATGTTCTCCATACATTTACATCCAAAATATGTAAGGTTCAGGATCGCCCTAACATACAAAGTTTCCTTCATGCATTGCAAAAGCATTATTGTCAATGACCTCCTCAGACACTTGCAGTGAATGATACACATGACATGTAATGTCCCTACAGGCCATGCTGAGCTTTAACAATAACATGGCACTTTTTCATGATTGCATCAATAACAGCCACCTGATGTAAATACAATGAATTGATCTTCCTCATATTATGTGGTATATGTGGAATCATCTCAGAAAGTGGCTGTTCAAGATTTCCTGTAATAACCTTATGTTTGGGAACTCAAAACCTGCAAAGCAATATGTAACATATCTCATCTCACTTCTCTTGCATCAAGAATACAGTGGTCTATGAATTGCTCCCTGTACCATTCCTGATCTTGGATTTCTTGGATAAGCTCACTGATGGAAGGTCACTCCTTTGGACCTGGGATCAACATTCATGTGGCCTTTGGACTTTGGGTTAACTAGGATGGTATCAGAATGCATTGCTCTTCTTCCACACCAAAAAGCCAGAATGAAGAAGGCTGGAAAAGTGGGGGCTCCACCATGTTGCTGTTGAGAGAGCATTTCAATCTGTATTCACAGCTTATTTAGTGGTATATACATGAATTTGATGAGATTGGAGAAGTGCTCTGGGTGTGAGTCAGTGGACATGGACATGAAATTTGGGGTCACACACTTGAGTTCAGTGACCTTGGTGAAATCAAGTGGTCTGCTGGGGTTGGGTATGTCAGTTGAATGTTGGTAAGTACTAAGCACCCAACACACATTCAAGTTTTTCAACATTGTAGCCCTGCACAGAGGAGTGTATCACTGGAAAGGTGGCTGCCAAGTGCTTTCACAAGGATACAAATACAGTATTAAAAACCTGAGCCCTCATGCCAGTGGACACCACATTGCCATCCCAGCAGCACAACCACCAACACCCACCTGCTGCATGCAGGCAGCACACAATCAATGCCCACAAAGAAGGAGTAAAATTTTCCACATCATGAAGTGAATGATGAGCACTACAGTAGTCATTTTGCACAAAAGTGTAGCACGCCTGAGTTTGAAAACCTAGTCTGGGTTTGAAATTGCCACTTCAGTAGTCGTTTGTAGTTCCAGTACACTAGTTGGTACAAAAGTGTAGCGCGCTCCGCGTGCAACCAATTATTTAACTTGGTTAAGTATTTTGGTGAACCTTACCGCTGCATCCACGTATGAATTTTAGTGTGGTTCAACCGTTTAACAAGCATGCAATGTCATCTTAGCCGAATCTCGTCTTTCGCAAGGCTACCAGTGGCCCGTTGGAACAAGTGTCGAACCAAGATCCAGATAAACCCGGTTCTTTGGGCTGTCTAACATACTATCCAATGTACGGAACTTGCGCACCACGATCGGCATCGAATGTTGACTACTAATCGACCCTAATGTTGACAGCTGGTGGAAATAGGGGAAGGCCCATCGGTGGTCACATTATGTCAATGAGTACCGTAAGTACGCGCAACGCCAGGAGAACGATCGGTAGGACTGAGGCAAACCTCGTCAGTGACCCCAATCTGGCCAAGTTTGGTGCCAACCGTCAGTGCCGACCTTTCTACCTCTCCCTACCTGTCGGTTGTCGTCTGCCGATTTAGGACAAAGCACTCGAGCGGCGTGAACCATTGTTGAGCTCTAGGACGTAGATACTCATTCTGGTCCGACAACAATGCAGCGTTCCAGTGGGTCGATTGTGCTGTTCGGATGAGTGTGGAGCATTGTCACCTGGCTCGTCGTGATCTCCAACGCCGCCCGGCGGAGTACAATGGCGTCTGAGACATGGTCACTGTCGGAGGGGTGCTCCTGTCAAGCGCCAAGCTCGCTTGGCATGCCGACCCAGGTACGTCTACTCGGTTTCGAAATTGCCATAACTGGTAACTGAACCGTATCGTCCAATGCAAAGTCCGGCTTCGTTAACGACGTGAATCAGATCTATAGCAAGCACACAAAGTCTTAATTTAATCTCCTCGGGAAGCCTCTAGTACCCCCATAGTTCTGACGTGCCGCCGGGACGTGCTGTCAATCCTAAATCCGCTTTGCCGAGTCCCTATTGACACCTTCTACTTGCCCCGACGGTGTGCGCTGCATGGATTGTTTATTAGCAAGTCACTCCACAGGTTGGGATGTTCAGGTTTGAACTCTTTTCCGACATGCAGACAATCCGTCGGACCCTATGAAGGTCGTGACACACCGTTTGCTGACGCTTTATAGGTCAGCCTTCGCATTCAGAACCTCGTGCTCAGCTTGCACGACACTAAGGTGCTAATTTGGTCCACATTTTGTCGGCCTCCCAAATATTTTTGGAGGCCGACAAAAGGGCATGCCTCGCAGTCGTCGAGATGCTGGTAAATTACATGATCGAGGTTTGACCCAAATGAGTCCGTCACCCGTCATCCGTTTTTCGTTTTCACTTTCAGAGGTATATACAAAAATTCTCTGATCCTGTCAAGCTCGCTCAGGCCCATAAGCTAATAAACTTATCAGCATACACCGACTCGGGGAAAATCTTTCTCTGGCCCGCGTCATCATCATCATCACACACTCCTCAACTATGCTAACAGCCAACGATGCCATCCACGGCTGGTCCCCAACTGGCTGCGACGACGAGGACGTGAATCTATCTCAGGACGTGCGCTTCATGACTCTCAAACCCTTCCCTTCGTCCTGGAGTACATTCCTCAGCCCCATTTGTCCCCCTCTCGACGCCACACCTCCGAAGACTTGCCCTCCCCAATCCCAGTCCACCCCTTTGGCCCCGTTGACGGGGGTCCCCCACTCACCCGTCGCACCCTCTTCAGACCGTCGGGCACAGCGTAACCGGAATCGCGATCCTAGCTGGATTCCGCGTCCCCGTAACGCCTTCATCATCTTTCGGTGTGAATACTCTCGCGAGCATGCGCAGGGTTCTCAGGAGTCGCAGGACGACCATGATTCTACAAACCCCTCCGTTAAAACACTCTCCAAGCGCGCCGCTGACGCCTGGAAGCAGCTCCTCCCCTCTGAGAAAGATCGGTACAAGTTACTGGCTGATAGAGAGAGAGAGGAGCATGCTCGTCTCTACCCACATTATCGCTTTCGTCCTATGAAGCGACAGGCATCGGGGACGAGGAAGACGTCTTGCGAGCGTTCTCAAGGTCCTACGGTGGCATCTGTGGAGCGGCCTCCTGCGCCATCAACTCATTTGCCATCTGTATTAGCTTCAGCCCCGCAAAAGTCGCGCGCGGATACATCGGTTGAACGAGCAGAGGCATCTGCCCCCATGACACAGGTAACAACGGCACCGTTGCCCGAGCCATCGTCATACCCCATTGACCTTCAGGCAGACGTGAGTTTCCCCTGTCGATAAGTATATCCCTAGGCTCAGTTTTTTTTGCGCTATCTTCAGGTGCCACTCATTGTGGATTACAACGATCCTCTGTCAATTTACTCGTCATCCGAAGCGACTTTGCCGTCCGACTCATCACCACCTTCTTCTGTTGAATTGTATTCTCCTCTCTGTACGTCGACAGCCAGAATCTCCCCTGATACTTTCCGCTGCAACGATTCCGCCTTTGGTCTTGATCTAACTCACGAAGACCTGGAGCGAGCACAGGCTCTCGAGGCTTATGCGATCGGTTTATACAACTACGATTTGTTATCCCCATTCGCGTTCCCGGAATACTGTTGAGCGAGCATCGGGTGCAGGACCGGCACTCGTTTGGTGTGGTTTCGCATGATCATTTAACGTGCCTAAGATGAAAGTTTGTATTAACTTACCCTACCGTATTCTTTCCGCTGCTTAGACATGGGCCACTGGTTCATACGTGTATGCTATCCCTTCACTCTCGGTATCTGTGACGTTGTATTATATCTCCCATTACGATTCACTATCTTTTCATGGCACGACTTGTACATACTAGTCTCAATCCCTTGCATACTTTTGAATCGAGCAACAGATCGGATGATGTGGATGACCTTTGCGTATGAATGCCCATGGGGTATAATTTATCTAAGACTTGCTGAAGAGACAAAACTGGCGTTGGAGCTCGCGTGTCGTCCAAGTCTCAGACTGGGCATGAACAGACTGCTAGAGCAAACAATAGCAGTGTGGTGGTCCGACGGTGCCTTCCATTCCAATCTAGCTCAATATGAGGGGGAAATTTAGCCTGTAATATTCCGGATTAAAATAGGGTCGATCGGGGAATAGCGGGCAGAATTGGACAGCCCGACGTCATGTGCCCGAGTCCGACCAAAAATATCTTTCGTATCAACCCCACCCGCTGCTAGTTGCGAGATTAGGAATTATTACCATGTGCTCCCGAGTATCAGATCGGCATTAATACAAAACATCCTTCGGCGGTTGCGATTGGTTGAAATCATTCCAGGCCTTACCTTTCTTGCTTTTGGAACCCTGCGACAATTATGTACCGTTCGGATGGGCTCTCCGGCATTTCAGTGTTGTCGCCGGTTTCGATGCTTATCATTCATATGAGTGATGAAAAGGTCAGAATCTCACAAGAATAGGAGACAATAAAAAAATACTCGTATGTACATTTCTGGACTGATAAGATATAGCGTCCGGAATTTTAAATCTGGCATACCGGCGGACGTTGAGTACTAGTATTCATCTCCGAGGCTCCGACTGAAACTGCCCAATTGGATTTGGTAGATGCTGTGGTTCACTGCAACTACTCCTCAGCCTCTTCACAAGAGACGGAAAACGTGTTCCGTGAAATCGTAAGGCGATGAGCTTGAGGCTTGAGCAGACGGAGACCCTTCAAGTTGTGTGATACGGCAGCCCGTCCCCAGGGTTCGCCAAATTCAAACTCAAAACGTTTCTAAGATCCAGCTATAAATGGTCTACCGGCCCGCGTCATTGATAGTGAAGTTTTGATGATGTGGCAATGAGCCTACATGGATACCCATCGACATCTCCCGCGAGCTTTTCAAGTCTGATGGGAATGCCACAGTCTGGTCTTCTAAAAGTTTGCATTCACGACTCATTGCCGTAGGTACAATGACTAGTCAATGTTGGCCCAGCGGCGCCATTAACTACGGAGGCACAGGTGATCGTTGCGCCAAACATTTATCGCCGCGCTGATAGCCGGTCAGCCGAGCTTGCATTTTCGTGATAGCCATCCCACACGAGTGACTCATCAGCTGGTGCTTGTGTGAATTTCGATACCCTTCAAAGCTCGGACCAGAAGGTGGGGCGTCCACGTTGGAGCATTACGCCCTACGTCATCGCTCAGCATCACCTTACCCTAGCCTCTGGGGGTACATAAACCCCCAGTGTAGTTTGGTAGTGGTCGTCGTCCCGTCTCATGTCATAGTCGCTCTCTATATCATCTCTCTCGGGTTCCAACAGTCCATTCCAGCAACGCGATCTGATATAATGACTACTGAAGAGAGCCCTCTGCTGGGGGACCAGCCTCTTCACCCTGACGCGGACTCCGTCCAGTGTGCACTCCCCACCGAAGATGTTTACAATCGCTTCAACCGTGAACAGAAGCGAGTGATCCTCGCTATCGTGTCTCTCACCGGACTCGTTCCCAGTGCGTATTTCATTTCAATATAATATATTTCGCGTATAGATCCGTTGTCGGTCAGTGTTCGTTAGTGGCTGCTTTGTCCCGTCAATACCTCAAATCTCCAATGACTTCGATGCAACACCCGCCGCTGTGAGGTATGTCATGCATCGTATACTGTCACTGTTGCATCGTAAAGTTGGAATTCCAGTCTAGGCGTAAGCCTGGCCGTGTTCGCAAGTTCCCTTGGTGTCATGTTCTGGTCCGCATACGCTTCGTTCTGTAGGTCTCCACACGCCTTCTGTACCTCGGACATACTTGTCGGCTAACCTCGACCTTGATTTCTCTGCGAGATGGTCGACGGGTGATATACCTCTGTGGAATGCCCTTTACAATTCTCGGTAGTTTCGCTGTCGCGGCGTCTACTGACCTCAACAGTCTGCTCTTCTGGCGATTTGTACAGACGTTTGGTTGCTCCGGCGGTTATGCTATCGGAGCTGCCACCATCGGGGATATCTATAAACTGGAGGAACGTGGAACTGCTATGGGCACTTTCCTCGGTGTGAGCCTACCCATTATCTTGGTTTATCGTGGATGATACCAGCGTCTATCACCTAGGCCACATTATTTGGACTAGCCATCTCGGCACCCATCGGAGGTAATTCGCCACTCTATTATATAGTGTCTCTGATTCATGCTGATCCTCGTGCGGCCATTCAGGTGCCTTTGCTCAGTACTGGTCCTGGCGCGGTTTCCAAGCTTCACTAGGCGTGTGGGGTGCGATGCAATTCTTGTTGCTGGCTTTCTTCTTTCCTGAAACTGCTCACCCGGGTTCGCGTGGCATCGACAAAGAGCGGGGTTCAAAGAAGTTATTCGTTTTTGTCAACCCATTCCGCTGCCTAGTTTTCCTACGAAGCCCCAACATTATGGCGATCGTACGTACTTTTTACCTGGTAGATTTTGGCATTCGCGCCGTGTCCTAATCGATCTCTTTAGACCTTGGCGAATACCTTTGCACTCATCTCGGACTATGGTACGTTCCGTAACTGAACATTAGCCGCCCACTGACGTCCCGGAGCCGGCAGCACTATTGATACCCATTGCATATACTGTCGTACGTACGCAGAAGGCTTTACATCGTTTCTCCCCCTGACTCGTTCAAAGGGAGCTAAATATGGAATTGCAAGCGAAGGCCTGATCGGTGCACTTTTCCTCCCAAATGGCCTTGGCAACTTTGGTACGTCCGCTCGGACGTGCCGGATATCCTATCTTACCCGCATGTACAGCTGGGGCCCCCATTGCCGGGCGTATCTCAGATGTGGTGGTGCGACGTGCGAGGGAAGAGCGCAAGGGAATATGGGTCCCAGAAGATCGCCTTCGTGCGGTGTGGCTTGGGGGACTTGTACTTATACCCGTCT